>PVJI01001135.1:0-199011 GCA_004026765.1 Micronycteris hirsuta | reverse complement strand
CACGTAGGGAGAGACCCTGCTGCCTCCGGGGAAGTGCGCGGCCCCAAAAGGCATAGGTGAGGGAGGACGAAAAGAGCTGAGTCCAGGGACTCGCAGGACCCCAACGGGCAGGGGCAGGTCCTCCACGAGGCCCCTCCCACCGGCCTGGGCCCCGCCCCTCCGCGGGGGGCCGGGGTCTAACTCCCGCCGCGGCCCAGGACCCTCTGTCCCGCGCTCCCCCCAGGGTGCCATGGCCTCGCGGCTCCTGCACCGGCTGCGGCACGCCCTGGCCGGCGACGGCCCCGGGGAGGCGGCGGCCGGCACGGAGGGCGAGCAGTTCCCGGAGAGCTCGGAGCTAGAGGACGACGACGCCGAGGGCCTGTCCTCCCGCCTCAGCGGCACCCTTAGCTTCAACAGCGCCGAGGACGAGGACGAGGAGGACGATGAGGACGACGAGGCGGCCGGCCCCGACCCGCTGCCCCCTGGGGACGGGGCGTCGGGAGAGGACGCAGGCGAGTGGGGGCGGACAGAGGCGGGAACCCTGGGGCTCGAGTAGGCCTCCACCTCAGTGGCCTTCCCGAAAGTATTGGGGGTTCTGAGTTGATCCTGTCCTAACTCCGAAATTTTGACGCTTCTTTAAGTGTCCCAGCCACCTCTTGCCTGTGGGACCTCAAGAGCCACAACACCTCTTTGAGCCAAGTTTCCCCTTGTGTCAAATGGGGACATCACCCCCTTCTCGGGGTTGTTGGGGACATTATTAAATGCACGTAGTCTGGGATACAAATGGTAATGTGCTAGGGGATGCTTTGCGGGTGGAGATAGTTATTTAGCGCCTACTGTCTGCCAAGCACCATGTTTGGCACCTGGCCCCTCTTTGGCCCTCAATCTCCATTTATAACAAACGGGGATAAAGCCGTGTCCGCTGTTGGAAGGAGTGAGGTCATGGCACACGGTTGATGTCGACCCTGGCTGCAGGCCTACTGATGTGACTGGTCGCTTACTCATGCAGAACGGAACCCTGCACCTGACGCACAGCGGGGTGGTCAGCTCCTGGCCCGGCAACTGCAGGATTTCTGGAAGAAGTCCCGGAACACCCTGGTACCCCAGCGGCTGCTCTTCGAGGTGACCAGCGCCAACGTGGTCAAGGAACCCCCCTCCAAGTACGTGGTGAGTGTGGGTCCAGGAACCCCTGGGCTGTGAGTCTACAAATCTAGCTAAGAGAAAGGACGGAACATTCCAACTCTCTTGGGGGGAAGGGAGCTGGCTATGTAGTTATAAATGGCTGCCCCCATTTTACAGATGGGAAACTGAGGCTAGAAAAGGGATGTAACTTGTGGAAGTCTTCAAGCAAATGACAGCTTCTCTCAGACTGATAAAGAAAGGATTATGGACCTGCCTCCTATCCTGGCTTTGAAAATAAGAGAACTGGTGTGCGTGCCCCCACTCACCATGCCCCCCAAGGTTTTGCAAAATGTAGCAAGATGCAAGGTACAGGGGAAACAATATTGTCTGGATCAGGCTGGAAGACCCAAGTTGCATTGGTTGGTGGTTTGAAAAAAATTAGATCTTGGATGCCAGTTGTTTGACTTTGGGTGAGTTGTATAACCTTGATGATCCCATTCCTCATCCGAGCAATGGGGATAATGCAGAGAATTGTCACAGGAATTAGATCAGACAGTGCACAGAAAGCCCTTAGCATTGTGCCTGGTATTATGAAGCGCTTCAGAAAATGTATAATAAAATAAAAAGTAGCTCTATTATGTTAGCTGTGGATTGAAAATGTCTGGCATCTAGGGCCTGCTGTGGCGCCCTTACACCCCAGGCCGATCCACTCTCCAGCAACCGCAGTGTATAGAAAAACCTTGTCCTAAGGGCTTCATTCAGGGGGTTGGGGGGTTGGGTGAAGAGCACTGTGGGGAGGGCCTGGGAGTCCCTGTTTTCTTCTCTGTGGGAAGGAGAAACTGACATGGAAAATGAGGTCTGCCAGGTCCTGCTCCAGGCCAGGCCTGAAACCCAGTCTGACCCGGCAGCGGCAGCTCCCTGTCACCTCCCTCCTCTTCACCACCCTCCTCCATTTCTGACTCAGCAGGACAGGGGCCTGGAGCCCTGTCCCACATCTGGGCCTCACCAGCGCTGTGGCTGTTAGTAAACAAGGTTCACACCCACAGGGTGACTGCTTCAATTTGAGCCGGGATTGACTGATAATCAAGTCTTAAGTGGCCAAAGTCCTGGCCAGGCATCATGCACAGGAAGGGGACCCCAAGGATCAGTTATCAAGGAGCAGCTGGGACACAAGGAAGTATGAGCGTGACGCCGGGAGGAGAATGACAAGATAGAGCAGGATGGCCAAATATGCCCTGGCCCACGTCTGGAGAAACAAATCGCCTCCTTTTTCCACCGAGGACCCTAAATCCCAGCTGAACTTCTCCTGAGGGGTTAGAGCACTGGCTTTAGAATGAGGTCAGCCTGGGTTTTAATCCCAGCTGGGTCCTTTCCCAGCTGTGTGACTTCGAGGCTCAGCTGTCAGAGCGAGGACACCTTCCTCGCAGTGCCGCGGTGATGGAATGAGACAGTGGCTGCGAAGCGCCCGGCACTGTACGAGGCGCAGGGGAGGCGCTCAGTTCATGAGGCCACTATCACGATCACCTGTCTCAGCAGGACATTGCAAGGGTTAGACAAGATCGTGGATATAAGATGACTTGGTGCCAAAAACCCCCAAAATAAAAGCCAGATAAACATAAGGGGTCATTATAGACCTGTTCTTCCTGAAGTGTGTTCTACAGAAAATAGGTTTCCTGAAATGTGCATAACTGTTTGTTTAAAAGAAAAAAAAAATTTTTTTTGCAGTCTCTGTGTTTTGGGAATGCAGAGTTGAAGAGTAAAATGAAGTTTCTTTACTGTTTGACTTTTTAATCCTTAATATTAAAGTACGCTGTGAATCTTCAAGGAAAGGATGGAGTAGGCAGACTAACTGGCCGCGGGGGCTATGACACCGGCAGTTTCACGGAGCAAATCCAGGGGCCACACCCAGGTTTGCTGTTAGCCTGCCTTTAACATCTAATGCTCACGAACCCCCTTTTAAAGCTGCTGGCTCGGCGTTCTGATAGACCGCTCCCTGTTTGGGTTCTCGGGCCTGGGGGCGGCTGCACTGCATTTCCCCAAACATCGGTCACTCGGTATTAACTTCACAATTCCTGTCCCATGGAATGCTGCTGGTGCCCTTCTCTGTTTAACATTTTTCTTTAAATAAAACTTTTTTTTTCCTTACATAAATTTAAAAGACAACTTGGTAGGACTACTGTATGTGGAAAGCCTCGCTTGCCATAAAGAGAAGATAAACTACAAAAATAAAAAGAAGTAACAAAGGGTCATTAAGCCCTGCCTGGATGCTGTTGCCTGTGTTTTCGGGCTCCTTTCTAAAATTGGAGCTGAGAAGTGTTGAAGGGCTTTTTTAAAACCAGAACTTCTCAAATTTGTGGTCAGAAAGATTCAGAGTGAATGGGAGGGGGAGGCGGGGGGCGGAAGGGGAAGGAATCACCTCCTTCCTCTGATTCAGTGTTACTTACTCCGCACCTACCTCTCAAAGGTCTGGGGCCAGCACGTGGGCACGCCTCACACCTGAGTAAACACTGGCCCAGGCTTCATTCACTGGAGAAGGAAGCTTATTGCAGGGGCCGGCCTGCCTCACCTGATGTCACACCAGGCGGGCGGGAGTGGCTAGCCCAGGGTTTTCAGTGATTGCTCCTGGGGTGTCTGGACTCGAATACCCTGGATAGCGATGTGGGTACTCTGTGCTACAGTAGAACAAAGCTCCTGCAGGTTGGCTCAGAGGCCCAAGACTGGCCTGGGTTTCTGCTCACCCCTGGTTTTCTGGAGGGGCCATGAGAAGAGCTAAGGGCCCCAGGGAGAAGGGAGTACTTTCTGGAAGGGGCAGAAGGACAGCGGCTCCAGGCACTGAAGCTTATCTCTGTCTTTCTCTCCCCCTGCTGCCTGGGCCTGGGCCATTTCAGACGAGCCTCAGGTAAGATGAGCTGGGCTCCCTGGCTGCTGCCCCAGCAGCCCCCACCTTCCTGGGCCCAGTCTTAGGGGTGAAGGGAAGAGGTGGGGGCACAGCACTGGAAATGGGGTGCGGGGTGGGAACAGGCCCGTGGACAACTTGCACCTGCCCTGACCCCTGCCCTCCCTGCAGCTCTACACCATCGCCGTGACGGGGCCAGGAACCCCGGATCGCCAGCCGGCCCAGATCTCTCGCCGATACTCGGACTTTGAGCGGCTGCACCGAAACCTGCAGCGGCAGTTCCGGGGCCCCATGGCTGCCATCGCCTTCCCGCGTAAGCGCCTGCGCCGGAACTTCACTGCGGAGACCATCGCCCGCCGCAGCCGGGCCTTCGAGCAGTTTTTGAGCCACCTGCAGGCGGTCCCCGCGCTGCGCCAGGCTCCAGACCTGCAGGACTTCTTTGTGCTGCCCGAGCTGCGGCGGGCGCAGAGCCTCACGTGCACGGGCCTCTACCGTGAGGCTCTGGCGCTCTGGGCCAATGCCTGGCAGCTGCAGGCCCAGCTGGACGCCCCGTCCGGCCCCGATCGCCCTCTGCTGACCCTGGCTGGGCTGGCTGTGTGCCACCAGGAACTGGAGGACCCTGGGGAGGCCCGGGCGTGCTGTGAGAGAGCCCTTCAGCTGCTGGGGGATGAGAGCCCCCACCCTTTATTGGCACCCTTTCTGGAGGCCTATGTGCGGCTCTCCTGGCGCCTGGGCCTGGACAAACGCCAATCAGAGGCACGGCTCCAGGCCCTGCAGGAGGCAGGCCTGACCCCTACGCCACCCCCCAGCCTCAAAGAATTGCTCATCAAGGAGGTACTGGACTAACCTTGCCTAGACTTCAGGCCACCCTGGGGAGAGGCACTGCCCCAGGATGGCAGGGGCGGGGGATCGATAAGGACCTAACAGCGGCTGGGAGGCTGTAGGGGTGCTGGGAACCCCTGGAGCACCACAAAGAATTTGTGGCAGACCAAGGACACGTGATTCTTCCGTTGAGCTGGGCTCAGGAAAAGCTCTGGCTGGGGATGCATGAGACAGGGCAGGGAGGGAGTCTGATGCCCTCCCTTCAGCCTATGAACAGCTCTGGGCTGTGCCCCAGGTCAGGGTCAGGGTTCCCTTTGCCTTGGGCCTCCAAGCCAGTGCAGCAGTCTGGCTGATGGGCCAGGGACTCTGCCTCTGGAGTCTTAGAGTTGATGGCTGGAAGGCACACTGCAATTCTGGCCCAGGGGAATTAAAGGCCGGCAGCTCCAGTGTTACCAGTCTTTTTATTGGGTGTGAAGGATAGAAGGCCCAGCCCTTAACTGTGACTCCTGCATCGGGAATGGGGGAGGTGGGGAGGGAGGGGAGGTCCTTGAAGCCCCAGGCCAGGCTGGTACCTCTGGCTACAGCTTGCTCCCTGAGATGCAGGGCTTCACTCGGATCACGCCCTCCTGGGCACAGGACACAGCCAGGACCCCGTCCCGACGCCACAGCTGCCCACGGACCAGCCCCCGGGAGCCACCTGTGGGCGAGGAGAAGGGTAAGAACAGCCTTCTCTCTCCTTCAGCACAGCCAAACAGGCTTCTAGAAAAGGGTGCAGTCCAGGTTGGGCTGCCCCATACTAGTGCATACTGAGTATGTGGTCACTCCCAAACTCCAAGTGCCCTTTTATGAGCCTAGGGAGGTCACTCATTGGGAGTAACTCCTCCCACAGCAACCAAGCTGGACAATTTAAAAGCACTTTCACATCTCTGGATTCCTCAAAAGGATCACAGAGCCCTGGCTGGTGTGGCTCAGTGGATTGAGTGCTGGCCTTCGAACCAAAGGGTTGCCAGTTCGATTCCCAGTCAGGGCACAAGCCTGGATTGGGAGCCAGGTCCCCAATAGAGAGTGTGCAAGAGACAGCCACACGCTGATGTTTCTCTCCCTCTCTTTCTCCTTCCCTTTGCCTCTCTCTAAAAATAAATAAGTAAAACCTTTTTTTTAAAAAAGATCACACAGCGGGGACTTCTAGAACAGTATTGGTCAGTACCTGGGCTAAGCAGGTCCAAGCTTGTGTTAGGAAACCCATCAGTTCCCTTTACAATAAATCAAACCAGTCCCTCCAGGCTGGTATTTTAGGAAAAACAGCCCTGCCCCCACCCCACCTCCAAGGGTTCAAAGGGGCTCAGGGAAGAAGACCTTGGGCCATGAGGTCTGGCCACCCTCCCTCCCCACCTGCCCATTTTCTCTCCCTCGCCAGCCTTGGCCTAGCTTGGTGTTCTGATGGGAGCTGCCGGCTTCCCTTCCACACAGTGCAGCTCACTTAGTCCTCACAGTAGCCAAGTGAAGCAGGGCGGCTTGTCCCCTTTTCTAGACAAGCCTCAGGAACTTGGCTTTAAGAATTAAGTCACCCCAACCCAGCTCTCCCAATTTCAAGGTTGCTGATCCTATATTATGATGCTGTTGGGACTCGAGAATCCCCCTTCCCTGAATATAAAGGGTCCCTTAAGTTCTGTCCCTGTTGTACAAAATGAGGCTTTTCTTCATTTGAAAAGTACGTCCTTGGAGAGGAACCCACCAGACGCTGATGAACGAGTCTGGGTTTCCTCATGTCTGATGAGCTTCCAAGTGACGAGGCCCTTAGAAATTGTTGAGTGCCCCAGGCCCCAGCCAGGTTAACTGCAGAAGCACTGAGGGAGCTTCTTACAAATACGGTTTCCTGGACCTCTTCCAAAACCTGCTGAGTCAGAATCTTCGAATCTGAGCATCTGTTTTGACAAAGCTCCCCCAAGTGCTGGTGTGATGGACCAGGTTTGGATACTACTGCTCTAATACAACTCTACTTAGATTGGGAAACAAGCTCGGAGAGGCGATGGGACTTGCCCAAGGTCATACGGAGACTCTGAAATGGTTCTGGGACTTGAACTGGGTCTCTGAGACCAAGTGAATCACAGTCCCAGCGTGTTACAGAAACTAAGAGCTGAGCAGGTGTCCTGTCCTCCAGCCTCACCCTGTCATTTCAAAGACAAGGATGCCAAAGCCTAGGGGGACAGAAGAGCAAGTGACCTGTGCGGTGCCCCCTAGGAAAGCAGGCTCCCTGCCACCCCAAGGCCGGTGCCCTTGTCCCACGTGGCCCCGTACTCACCAGCCCAGGGGCTCTTGCACTGATAAAGCATCCAGTGGTCCGCTCGGAAGGGGGCGTGGAACCACATGGAGTGGTCCAAGGAGGCCATGAACTGCGTCTTACACTGCCAGTGGTGCGGCAGCAGCGCTGTGCCCAGGAAGGCAAAGTCCGAGATGTAGGCAGCCACACAGCAGTGCATCTTCATGTCGCCCTCCCCTGCAATAGGTCCCAGCCCCCTCAGCACTGGGCTCCTGGGCTTTCCAGCTCAGGACCTGCTGGGAGGTAGGGAGAAAGGGGCTGCCGCGCGCAGACATGCAGACCGGCTGCTGCACAAGGGCACCCGAGTCTCCAGTCCCCATGTCTCCCACACAGGTAGCAGTGGACCTGGAGAAGAATCTCAGCAATGTGCCCCGCCTTCCCCAGAAAGGGTCTACATTAGGGTTACAGGCGCCTCCCATTCTCCCCATGCAAAAGCCTGACAGGGCCCTGGTGAGAGACTGAGCCAACTTCCCCATCACGCGGATGAGGAAATAGGCCCAGAGAGGGGAAGTAACATGCCCAAGGCCACACAGGGCAAATGAGGTGCAGGCCAGGGGGTCCTCTTACCGATATAGCCCCGGGCTCGCACCCAGAACATCTGTTTGGGCTCTGTGTTCTGCAGCTGGCTCAGGGTGCGTGGCTTTACCGGCTTGATCTCAATGGGCACATCATGGGCGGCAACTCGGTTCAGGCCAACTCGGTACTTCTCGTGGAGGTTAGGGTCCCTGAAAGTAAAGGGGAGAAGGGCTGGGAAAGACCTGGAGAGTGGGGGAGCCTCTCTTCTGAACTGCTTCTTCTTATCCCCTCATTCCTTCGTAGGGAGTCCGGACTTAGCCTGAAAACTTCCCTCTCCTCTGGCAGGCAGGAGTGTCAAGTCTTTGAAGCCCTTCTTTGCTTCTGATGAGCCACGTGGCTTTGTGCAAGGTAGTGCCTCCCTGAGCCTATTCTCCCATCTGCAAAATGCGGACAATGACAGCAGCCTACCTCACGATGACACCATGGGGAAGGCAAGATAATGCGCACAAAGCCAACACATCACAGGCACGCGGAGCACCTCCCCGTGCACCGGTCTAGGCACTGCCCGCAGAGTAACTCGCTCCTCGCACCCCTGGAAGTCGGTGCGATTGTCACCCCCTCGGGGGAATCATGCAACAAGGGCAGAGTCCGAGCGGCCTGCTCGGGGAGTACGGAAGTGAGGGTCTGGACCCAGGCAGGCAGCCGGGCTCCGTGGTTTACACTCTTAACCGCCTCACTCTTCCCAACACTCAGCGACCAGGCTGCCCGACTTGGACCGAGTCACCTAACCCTGAGCAATTGGAAACGCTGTGTCCCCAGGGAGAGGAGTCCATTTCCAGGGAAGCTCCTTTGTCCTGGTCACAGCCACGCCTAGTGCACATCGGAATTTCCATTTTCATCCCTCTCCTCTCGGGCACTGTCCCTTCTGCGATGATGGAATGTTCTCTGTCTGCACTGTCCACCGTGGTCGCCACCAGCCACACGTGGCTACTGAGTGCTTGAGATGTGGTCAGTGTGACTGAGGAACAGAACTCTTCCATCTCATGTTAAATACAATGCTGTGTGGCTTTCTTATTGGACAGCCCAGCTCTTTAGATTCAGGGACTTGAACAATGTAAGAACAATGTCCTCCTTTCACTTCAGCAAACATTTCTTAGGCTCCGACCGCGAACTAGGCTCAGAGCTTATTCCTCTCAGTCAACAGTGGTATAGCGACAATTTTCTGAATGCTCACTAAGTGCCTTATTAATCTCTTATCTCATTGAATCCTCACTGCAGCCTTCCTACGAGGCAGGAATTATGATTAGCACCATTTTATAACTCAGGGCATAGGCTCAGAGTGGGAAAGCAACTTGCCTAAACTCACACAGCTAGTAGAGACAGTCTAGATTTGAACCTAGGGCTTTCCCAGATTCAAACCCACACCTGCCCCATCACACCCGGGGGCCGCCCTCGCATGCAGTGCAAGACAGAGGCACTCCCTTGGATACAGCTGTGAGGAGGCAGAGCAGAAACAAACATTTTTTAAATGAAGAAGCAGGGCTCTGAGAGGCCAGGGAACTGGGCAAAGTCCCCGAGCAAATGGGCATCACCAAGCACAGCCCTGGCCGAAATCCACGCACCAGTCTGGTGTCGGAGCCCAGGGCGCTTTCCCTTGCTCCAGCATTTTTCCAACTTTATCAACTGTGACTCCTGTAAGAAATATATTTTACCAGGTGATATTTCAAATATTTAACATGCCTTGGCTGGTGTGGTTCTGTGGATAGAATGCCGGCCTGCGAACCAAAGGGTCACCGGTTCAATTCCCAGTTAGGGCACATGCCTGGGTTGCAGGCCAGGTCCCCAGTAGGGGGCATGCAAGAGGCAACCAGTCAATGTATCTCTTGCACGTCAATGTTTCTCTCCCTCTTTCTCTCTCCCTTCCCATCTAAAAATAAATAAAATCTTTAAAATATTTAACATGCACTAAGGCAAAGGCGGCAGGAGTGAACCCTCCCCTTGCCAGGCATTAGCTCTTAGGCTGCTGGGTCAATGTGACCTTGAAGGAGGGGACGGGGGATCCACACAGGGACTGGGGAGGTGAATATTTACCAAGTAGTTACAAAAGTATTTCAGTATTTGAACAACCAGTAAAACGACCATGCCTGGACTGGCTGAATCAGAAGCCCTGCGTCTTACATCATGACCCAGCACACGTACACACGCAGACATGCCGACACACACAACTGAAACTCAACTTCCACACAAGCATTCTTACCCCTACTACATACAGTACACTCCAGTATCTTCTTTCCCAGCCCATATTTTTGTTTTTTGGGTTTTTTAAAAATATTTTATTTATTTTTAGACAGAAGGAGGTAGAAAGAGATGGGGAGAAACATCAATGTGTGGTTGCATTTCATGTGGCCCTCCTGGGGACCTGGCCTGCAACCCAGGCATGTGCCCTGACTGGGAATCGAACCGGCAACCCTTTGGTTCACAGCTCGCGCTCAATCCACTGAGCTACACCAGCCAGGGCCCATATTTTTGAATGGTCAAGACACACTAACGTAGTCCGCGATCCACGCACAGGTGGCAATGGCACTGTCCGGAAGCCTCCAGGTCTCTCACCTTAAGTACTGGTCCATGAGGGTCTCGTAGTCCTGCAGCTCCTCTGGGGGGGGCACCGTGGGCATGCAGAACTGGTGCTGTACGAGGCTGGGCTGGGTCTTCTGGAAGGAGGCCTGGCAGATGAAGATGGGCCGGCCATGCTGCATGGCCTTCACAGAGCGCACGGAGAAGCTCGCCCCTGTGCGCGTCCGCTCGACTTGGTACAAAACGGGCACCTTCGGGTCCCCTGCAGGGGGCACAAGGGACACGGTGAGCCTGAGTGAGCCCCACAGACCCTGTCATCCTCACAATGGCTGGACAGGCACTGCTGCTACTTGCTCTCCATTCCTTTTCTGCTTGGTGGTTACTGACTGAGGCCGGCGGAGGCCCAGGTCCTAGGGACAGACAGAACACCAGACCCTGTCCTGGGGATGCTCCCAGTGCGGGCGAAACCCTTCTTTCTCAACAGCAACGAACAGAAGGCACATGGCCAGCTCCCCTGCATTCAAATCCCAGCTCAGGAGCTGTGTGACCTTGGGAAAGTCACTTAACCTCTCTGAGAAGTTTATCTACCTATAAAATGGGATCATCATACTGTTTATAACTCTCAGGATTTTAATGAGGATTAATTCATAATTGTAAAGTGATTAGAATAACATCTGACACATAGCAAGTGCTCTGTGTTTCTTAAATACAATAAACGCTTCCATCTGTGACTGGGATCTTGTCACGCGTGAGTCCAATACCATTCTTCTAGATCAGGGGTCAGCACATCTGTCCTGACACCCGTTTTCTTTCTTTTTTTCTCCCTCCCTTCCTTCCTTCCTCTCTCTCTCACCCCTCCTTCCCGTCCTTTCTTTTTTTCCCTCTCTCTCTCTCCTTCCTTCCTTCCTTTCAAGTACAAGCAAAGGCTATTCACTCAGAGTTTAGTATAGTAAGGGAGTGAGCCGCCATCACTAATGTTTGGCAGAGACTCCAAGGCAGGCAGAGGAGTGAGCAAGCATTCTCATGAGAAAAGTTTCAGATGTCCCCTGACTGGAGGCTGTTGCCGTGGGGAGGCTGCGAGGCGGGCGGACTAGAAGCAGTGGGTACTGTGGACTTGGTCAGGGGCCCATGTTTGGCTTTCCGCAGTTGGTCCAAAGTTAGCATGGGCAAAAATGAGGGAAGCTGTCAGTCCTCGGCCAAGTCCCGGCTCTTTGGGGAGGACTGTTACGGGGGCTGTGGTTTGGCTTCTGGACTGGTTGCTAGAGATGGTGGTTTCAAACCTGACATATAGACAGCACTTTGGCTTTCTGTGCTCATCGATGCCAGCTGTGGGTCTCAGTTCTCTTCTTATATATGGTCCGGCCATTGTTTGAATATTCATTCTCTCTCTCGGGAAAAGCCTGCTGTCAGTCAGTCACTTCCTCCTCGATGCAAATGGCAGTCACTCGGTCCTTCTCCTTCGGGTCTTCTCTCCCAATGCAGGATGGAAGGCATTGGCTGTGGGCTGAGGACTGTCAGCCTTGAACGCCGGACGAGGTGGGGTGGGGTTTAGAGGGAGAGAGTCTCCCTGGTGTCCCTGAAGTCCTGCCCTGTCTGAGTTAGGTTGACCTTGGAGAACTCTGACCTTGGTCAACCCTGACCACCAGATAATAAGATGTCCTGAAGCCAGGTCTAGAAAAGTGTCGCTTCTTCCACTCCAAGGCAAATGGGGAGCCAACTAGGCACCGCAGGCTCTTTCAATGGCAATAAATGGCATTGTGGAGCCTGTCCCTGTAGCTGGCTGGCGGTCTGATGTCTGGCATTGCCCAAGGGGCACTTTTATCAGAATGGGGACTCCTCAAGATCAAAGGCCTTTGAGAAGGGCGTCCCAAGAGTCCAGACGCTGGAGAGAGCTACAGTCTGATTTCAGGGGCAGGAAAGGAAGCCTCCTCTGCTACCAGTGAATTTCAATTAGCTTTCGTCTAATCCTTGCGCTAACGCAGTACTTCCGGTTACAAGTGCTTTACCTTTCAGTGTGAATGAGTTCCAGACCTATGCTTGGAAATTTTTACTGGAACAGAGAAGGTAGGCTCTGGACTAGTACATTGTAGGCAGGGAGCCGACAGATAGAAGGTAGGATGCCAGGCAGCAGTAGTTACTAAGACATCTTTTCTTGTATTGGTCTCACAAAGACTATGCAGAGTACATCTTATTCCCATTTTAAGGATGAAGAAACTGATGCCATAAGTAACATTTTTTTGGAAAACAGCCAAGCCCTGTTTGTTTACGTCCGTCCTTTAAAAAAAAAAATTCCTCACCTGAGGATATGTTTATTGATTTTTGGAGACGGGGGGCGGGGGGAGAGAGAGAAACATCGATGTGAAAGAGAAACACTGACCAGTTGCCTCCAGTACCTGCACCAACTGGGGATCAAACCCACAACCTAGGTATGTGCGCTGACCGGGAATTAAACCCACAACCTTTTGGTGTACAGGATGATGATACAACTGAGTGAGCCACTCAGCCAGGGCTACGTCTGTATTTTGTTGATTTTGCCAGCATAACCTAAGATATTTACTACCCGGCCCTTTGCTGACTCCTGCTCTAGATTCTCCAAGCTCTCACCCTATACCACGTCAAATGACTTCATCCTACATCTTTCTACTTCTCTAGACAAATACTTAAAAAAAAAAAAAGAAAAAAAATACAGCCCTGGCTGGTGTGGCTCAGTGGATTGGGTGCTGGCCTGAGAATCAAAGGGTTGCTGGTTCGATCCCCAGTCTAGGGCACATGCCTGGATTGTGGGCCAGGTCCCCAGCAGGGGGCGTGTGAGAGGCAACCACACACTGATGTTTCTCTTCCTCTTTCTCCCTCCCTTCCCCTCTCTAAAAATAAAGAAATAAAATATTTAAATAAAAACAAAAGTTTAAAAAAAACCAGGCAAACTAGCCCTGGCCAGGTAGTTCAGTTGGCTAATGCGTCATCTCCATACTCCAAGGTTGCAGGCTTGATCTCTGGTCAGGGCATATACAAGAAGCAACTAATGAGCGCATCAGTAAGCAGAACAACAAATCGATGTTTCCGTTTCTGTCTCTGTCACCCTTAAATCAATTTTTTTTTTTTAAAGAAAGAAAAGCCCTGACTGGTGTGGGTGAGTGCATTGAGTGCCGACCTGTGAACTGAAAGGTTGCTGGTTAGATTCCCAGTCAGGGCCATGCCTGGGTTTTGGGCCAGGTCCCTGGTTGGAGGTGTGACATTTCTCTCTCACACTGATGTTTCTCTCCCTCTCTTTCTCCCTCCCTTCCCCTGTCTCTAAAAATAAATGAAGAAAAGTGAAAAAAAGAAAGAAAGAAAGAGAGAGAGAGACACACACACACACACACACACACACACACACACGGAGCAAAATAACCTTTGGACTGGGCCTAAAGCAAGCTTGTGCCCTGATAAACTGTTTGCAAAGATAACAAGAAAACAGAGATGATGACTACCAGACTGGTGACTACTGGATTGAAAATTAAAAACATTGCTTAGAACTAACATCACTGTTATCTGCACCAATAGAAATGACTTCCTTCTATTGATAGAATTGTTCCCCTTTCCTTTCTCATACATACTCCTTGCCTTTGTCTCCTAATTGGGTTTCTGCCTGAGTCAGTGCTTCTGGAATAGTTTTTCTTTTGATGTCAAAAGAAATGCTTGTTGCCTCTTACTTTGAAAGGCCTTTTTATTTTTAGGTTAACATTAGTAAAAGAGTTTCCCTTTTTGCCTTGGTGCCAGGAAGCTCAGAACTTTTGTGTAAAACTGCAACAATATGCCTTAGCCTAGTTTTTTGACATAATTATTTCCCAAATCCCCTACTACTACTAGACTCCTGCCCCTGGATTTTTATTGTAATATTCCTAAAACAGCAACCAATTACTTTAAGCTGTCCGGAAGCCTTTCAAGAAGCAGGTTGGGACGTAACTAATTGATGATTATTTAGAAACACTGGCATACGCATGGTTCATTTCATGCTGCCCCTGGATGGAGAATTTCCAAGGAAGAGGATCCTTCCCCCAGAACCTGGGATGGGCACTCTGGCAGCTCTCCCATGGTTTGGAATTATCTCCCAAGAATGAAAGAGAAAACCACAAAAGGAAGGAAAAATGTGGAGCTTGGAGTCACACAAATTCAGGTTCAAATCCTGGCTCTGCCACTCTAAACACTAAGTTCTCCAGCTCCCAGTCTCCGTATAAGCAGAATGGAGGCAGGAATCTCCACCCCTGGTGTTCACTTATAAGAACTAAACAAGATAGCATACATGGCTGTGTTCTGTACCACACAAATTTTAACCATTCCCATAAGTTCATTATTAAAAATAATGTTATCATCTATGGGAAACCAGCAACATGCTGGGCCTTGCACTAGATACTTTAGCTGCAAAGACTCAGAATGTTTTCAGGAACAAGATGAAGAAACAGATCAGGTAATGCCCCTATACCCTCAAAACAAAACCAAACCAAGAATCTCACTATGCTAGAAGGAGTACAACATCAAAAGGCCAGCACTTTTGGAGTTACAGCCAAATTGAAGAAATAGAGGACACTTTTATTCCCAACTGGCCTAAAGGTAAGAATGCAGGGTCACTACTCCAATACTTTATAGCAGTGCCTGTCAGGGAAGGTCCAGCTATGAAGGATGGGGAGCGAGGGGCATGGGGATGTACCACGAAAAGGTACATACATTGTACTTTCTATTATAACTATTTTATATTTGTAAAATGAAGAGGGAAACCCTATTGTTGTCTTCTTTCTTTTTTAAAAAAAGATTTTATTTATTTTCAGAGAGAGGGAAGGGAGGGAGAAAGAGAGGGAGAGAAACATCAATGTGTGGTCGCCTCTCCCACGCCCCCTACTAGGGAGGGAGCTGGCCTGCCACCCAGGCATGTGCCCTGACTGGGAATCGAACGGGTGTCTCTTTGGTTCACAGGCCAGCACTCAATCTACTCAGCCACACCAGCCAGGGCCTATTGTTGTTTTCTTAATTTGAATCACATATTGTTAAGTTCCATAGAGTCTTCTCACCTGATGGGACTAGGCAGAAGACAATGACTCTTAAAACCTGGGGCATCTGCCTTAGGAATGAGGGGGAAAGAGGGAAAGCCAGTGAGATTTTTGTTTCTCAAAAGAGACAGATTTTTAAAGATTACCATATTTTTCGGACTATAAGACACGCTTCCTCCCCCAAATTTGGGAGGAAAATGGGGGTGCGTCTTATAGTCCAAATGTAGCTTACCTGGCTCACGTTGATGAAATATTATGTTATTTATGTTATTAAATATTTTACCACATTTTTTGCTTTAAAATTTTTTTCCGTTTTCCTCCTCTAAAACCTAGGTGCATCTTATGGTCCAAAAAATATGGCACTATCTTGCTCCTTTAAGCTGTAAGCAGCTGTAGAGATCATCTCACTAAAACACCCTTGGTCCCGCCCTCCTCCATTTTTCAGGAGGGATGAAAGAACCAAGCCTCAGAGAGAGGAGTAACCTCGCTCAAGGTAGCATGGCGAATTAGTACTGAAACTAGACCCACTGTCTCTTGATTCCCTGGCTGGTGCTCTCTTCCCTAAACCAAGCTGCCTACCTCCAAACTCCTAGCAGGGGTTACAGCACCACTCTGAGAATTCCAGAACAATATTTGACACCAGAAGGTGTGTAAAGAATGAAGATTAGCCCTGGCTGGTGTAGCTCAGTGGATTGAGCACGGGCTGGGAACAAGAGGGTCCCAGTTCGATTCCCAGTCAGGGCACATGCCTGGGTTGTGGGCCAGGTCCCCAGTGAGGGCCATGTGAGAGGCAACCATACATTGCTGTTTCTCTCCCTCTCTGTCTCGCTCCCTTCCCCTCTCTCTAAAAATAAAGAAATAAAATCTTAAAAAAAAAAAAAAGAATGAAGAACAAAACACCCACAGGGAGCAGTTAAGTCTTGTGTCACTGGGGCCACATAAGAAGCAGGTGTGAGGTCTAAAGCTCTTTTTGGCTCCACTCAGGACTTGTTCCTCTCCGGACACCCCTATGGGTGATCAACTGACTCTCTCTCTTCCTCCCACACTGCCTTCTCCCCATCCTCCTCCCTCTCCCAAGTCAGGCCCCCAAGACCAGGAAGAAGTGCCTGCTGGGCCAGCAGGGTTGGGCTGGGGGCAAGGAGGGAGTGGCTTACCAGCACGAACAAAATAGCAGTGCAGGGAGTGCACCTGAACATCTTCACTCACAGACTTGGCTGCAGCCACCAGGGCCTGGCCCATGATCTGGCCCCCAAACAGCCGCTTGGTCACCGGTACCCAGTAATGCCTTCCTCTGTGGGGAGAAAGGGAAAGCAGGAAAGACTTCAGAGCTGGACCAAATTCTACCATGAGCAGTACAAATCTCTTAACTTCATTGCAGTTTGGGATCCTTTTGAGAATCTGGTGAAATCCCTGGACCTTTTGCCCAGACAAATGCTCTTACATCATTGTGCACACAAAATATATCTTCAAGGCCTTAGGGGTTGCCTAACCCTTCTGTGGACTTCCGTTTGCGATAAGAAACCAACCCCCATATTTTATACTAACAGGGATCAAAGAGGGGAAGCGGCTTTAGCAAGGTCACACAATTGCTAATACTTAGCAGTATCTGGGTCTTTGGACCCCGAATCTGGTATTTCTTCCACTGCCCACACCAGGGTAAAGCAGAAGCCTCTCAAGGCCTTGAGTGGACTAAGATGAACCCCAAGGACTAAAATGGACTGCATTAAGGCTTGCCACTTACAGCCCTCAACTTTGACAACCCAAGAACTAGATCTAGAGCTCAAAGGGCCCTCAGACTTCAAGTGTAACCCCTTCAGTAGGCAGAGGGGAAAACTAAGGCCCCAGAGGTGAAAAGGGATTGCCCAGTGCAGGAAACTTGCAGAGGCTGAAGGGTTTGGGTCTCTCACTTTCCAAGGCCACACCGAAGTTTAGAACTTTATAGAATACTTTTAATAGCTCTCCAGGAAGTTATTTGTGATTCCTTAAGTAGGGGGAAGAGAAGTTAACACTCAAAATAGCTCCCAACAAGCCAGTAGAAGCCTCGGAAGCCAAAACAGTTAAATCCCCAGGGGCAGTCAAGAATTTACGTGACTTGGGGAAAGAAAATGGGTCAGGCTTCAGAACGAGTAAGGAGCTACCACACCTTAACAAGTGGTGGTGTGGAAAAGGGCAGTGAATATGCAAGGAGCTGAGGGTAAGTTTTAAACCTGATTATCTGCGTGCCCTGGGACTAATCGCAGCCCTTTTGCGCCTGGTTCCCAGAGACATGGGAAGCTGCTGAGAAGGACATCTCAGGTCACCACTTTATTAGCCCAGACTGCCAGGTCCTCCTAGGGGTGGGGCTGCGCAAAACCGGCGTGGAGAGGGAGCGAGCCCCGGCAGCGAGGACAGCTCTGTCAGACACAAGTTCTCTCCCGATCGCCGCGGAGCCGACATCCGGCACAGAGCCCATCCTCTTCCAGAAGACTAAGAGCCGGAGGCTGCATACAGAGTGGCGGCAGTGGCGACCAGGAGCCTCTGTCCTTAATAGGGGACGCGCGCCAGATGTGGCCGGCTACCTGAACAGATCTTCGTCCAGCGGCTCGAGGTTGAGCACGCTGGTGACCAGGACGCTGCGGAGGTCCCCGGGGGGATCGCCACCGCCCTGCCCATCCTCCGGGGCCTGCGGGGAGGTCATGTCGATCTCTTGCTGCCGGCCGGAGACACTGCGCGGAGTCGGGTTCGCGGAGACCAGCCCTGAGTTCTCAGGTTCCCGCAGCTTGCTCAGGTAACCGGAAGTCTGTGAGTCCTGAGAATAAGAGATGTAAATTATGACTGGCCAGTGCTCCTGTCAGTCTTCGGGTATGTGGCTAATTTTCTCTAGTGATTGGAGAAAATGACTATCAGTCTGAGAATCCTTTGTGTGATTGGATAGGACCGTGACGGGGCGGAGCCCAGGGACTCGATAATGAGGGCTGAGCGTCATTTCCCCTCTGTCAGAGAGCAAAGACGCCCCCAACCCATTTAACCGACTGTGACTTGAGCTCCTCCTGGGCTCCATCGTAGGCCACCCAATTGGGGCCGACCTTGAAGGTGCTCTGGGTCTACGCCAGCCTGTAGACCCTCACAGTGTGATCTCTGACCCTGGTATTTGATCTTAGCCCAGCCCCTGGAGTGGACTGAGGGGGCAGTCATGGAGCTGGGCAGCTGCTTCAGGACCTACGAGGACTTCAAGAAGTGCTTCAGCGCCTACAAAAAGGAGAACAGGTGCTCCTTCATTCTCAGGGACCGCGTCTCCGTCCGCTTCCACAACCTCAACCATGGCACCTCTATCCGTGAGGACATCCTGTAAGGGCCGGGTGGGGACGGGGCAGGAGGGTGGAGAGGAGGCCAGACAGTCCCCTGGAGGGCAGCCTGGAGGAGGAGGGAGTGCAGTTGGGCCCTCGTTTCTGGAAACATTCAACAGGCACTCATTAAGCATCTACTGGGTGCCTGGTGAAAAGAGAGCCGCACCTCCACAAGCATCAGTTTTTGGCCTCCCACTGCACCACCTTCATTCACTCACAGTCCTTCATTCACAGCTTTTCTGGAATTCACACTAAGTGAAATTTGTCCCATTTTCTGAGCACATTCAGTATACCAGACACAAAATATGGCCTTCACAAATAGGTAAAAAAATGCGTTGGGGATAATTTCCTTCATCAATGTCTTTACAAAGCAGTAATGCGGTCAATTCGGTCAATTCAATATGGTTAGTTCGATTCGTTCTTCATTCATTCATTCATTCTTGAGCTCCTGAGATTAACAACCGTTTTTCAAACACTTTCTGTGGCTTACACAGCGTTCTCTGGTCTGTGTATGCTTTACCCCACAGGGCTATATTATAGTTAAATGTTATATTTCCCATTTGGCAGGTGCATTTCAGGGCTCAGGTGAAACCACCCAGTGTAAGAAAGTTTCCTTTTAATTTTATTGTAAGAAAAGTGATGCAATTAACAATCAACATCAGGTCTTTGTGCTGGGAACAGCAGACGTATGAATGGGGTAACTAACATGAAGAGCAGGCCCTTAGCAAATCAACTCCAGCTGATGGCCGCCATGTGAAAATAAAGACCCAGTGTTGCCAGAATTTGGGGCAAGACAAGTCAGAAATCCAGCCTATATGTGAATTTGTCCACCTTTTACAAGTTGAAAATCAGTTCCATTTGAATACAGACTATGTGAGTCAACTCCAAGGGTCAGAGTACATCTGAGACCTGGGTTGAGATGTTTGGCCAAAGCTCCCGTGTAGGAAGGCAGGCTACGTTCTTTCCCCTGCTCTGAAGTCCATGACCATGCTGGGTACAGAAAACATAAAGATGAATAAGAAACCAGCCTACCCTCAAAAAGCTTAAGATGGGATAGATTTGGACTCAGTAAACGGAGTAGCATGTGATATATGCTTTAAAAGAGATGTGCAGAGGGAGTGACAAATGCCTGGGAAGGAGAGAAAGGCCTCATGCTGGAAGTGATGGTTTCTCCTGAGCCGTGAATGAGTGCAAAGGGCTAGAATAGGAGTTCCGTGGTTAATGACTGAGCGGCATGGAGGAGTTGGACCAGAAGTTACTGTGCAGAGGGAGCTATGAAGCAAGGTACAGGTATGTGAAAGAAGGCAGCATATTTAAGAAATAAGGTGGGATGCCATGCTTGGCAGGAGATGAAGTCAGCTGCAGTCTACCTGAAAAGTTTTTAGGTACCGACCATCGTGAGGTGTTTGGACTTGATCCTATGCCAGTAGCACCTTTCCAAGCAGTGAGAATAATACAAAAAATGCCTTGCTCTTGAGATGCTTACAGTCTAGGTCAGATAAATGTCGTGGCCTCCCAGTGCCCTCAGGGTGAAGTCTAAGACCTTTAACCTGGCTCTCCAGACCATCTGACCCCTGACCTCTCCATCACGCACTGTGCGCCTATCCATATCGAGTCTGCTCCATACTCAGCCCCTGTCCCAAGCCCACGGCCCCTTGGTTCTTACACTTACCGTGTCCATTGGTTAGCACGACCTTGCCCATCACTTTTCCTCTGTTAGTAATTTTGTGCACCATCACCTCAGCACTCTGTATCCTGCACTGCAAGTTATTTAGCATTTTTTCTTTAAATTCAGTTTTAATATTCAAAGAAACCTGTTTTATGCCCAATCTAAGCAACAATATGTAAGAGGCAACAACATAGTGGCACCCCCCAATGAGATATATTTATACATAACTGTTAAAATAAATATTCCTGTGCAAGCCCACGTCATTTTGGACCCTTCAGGGGAAACTCTGTTTCCAGCAAGGCTTCAGTGCCCCGAATGTTAGGTTAGATGTTCATCTGTGCTCCTGGTATAGCAATTGGGGGGGGGGGTGCTTTGAGCTTTTATTGGATTATAATCAGATTAGAAAAGGGTGGGGGTGCTGTTGTGTGGTCCTCAAGCTGTTGGGGCGTCGTGACACGCGGCTGCGGTTTAGTCCAGTGTTGTCTCCGCCTGTGGCTGTAGGGAGCTGTCAGCTCTGCCCACTGAGGTTTTTGCTTCCAGTCATTTCCAAGAGTTGCCAGATTCTGGAGGAATTAGGTCAGGAGAAAAATGTAAATGTTTCAGTATTGCTAACAAGGGTATAATTTACAAATTATTCAAGGGGGCAAAAGTTTTCTTATATCCATCGCTGGCAGTGAAGATGGGCGAGGAGGAGGCTGTCCTCAGAGTGTGGAGAGATGGGGAAGGACTAGAATCTTCTCTCCAAGCCTCACTAAGACAGGATTAGGGGGTCAGCCCAGGTTGAGCTTCCACTGCCCACTGCTCCCCTCGTTGCCGGTCTCAGGAGACTGGAGGAGAGGGAGAAACAGAGAATGTCCCAGTACAGGCCACCAGAATGTTAGGGTGGTTGGTAACATAGACTGCGAAAGAATTCACAAAGAGAAGAAAGTGTAGAGAGTAAAGTTTTTATTCACTCTCCAAGAGGGGAGAGGGGCATGGTGTGGAGAGATACAGCAGCCAGATTTTTGTTTGGCACTGCAGTTTTCAGAGGTTTCCACAGGCTGGCTGAGCTCTTCCCGGGAGGACTGTGCCTTACCACTTCTTGTGTTCTCACTGATTAGCACAGTGCTACTGCATGGGATCAAGTCAGAACACCTCACATTTGCCTGGAAACACCCTTCAGGCAGACCATCTGGGTCAAGCACAGGTGTTGGCCCGTAGCAGACTTTCAGTAATGTTTGAATGAATGAGTCATCAAGTGCCATCCGTGACTCAGCCACAGAGCAGTTGTAGGGACCCACAGGAGAGGAAGTCCGTTTTCTATTTGGTGCTCTAACAAATGACCACCAATGTAGTGATTTAAATGCAAATTAACTTACTAGTTCTGCAGGAGTCAGACACAGGTCACCCTGGGTGAAAGTCTAGCTGTCAGCAGGGCTGCATTTCTTTCTGGAGAACCTGGAGATGAATTCATGTCCTTGTCTTTCCCAGCTTCTAGAGTCCGCCCACCCCCGTGGCTCATGGTCCCCTTCCTCTTCCATCCTCAAAGCCAGCAATGGCGGGTCCAGTCCCCACATCACCTCACCTTACCTTGTTTTAGTTGTCCCATCTCCATGTCTCGGGGGACAGATGTTAAACTTTAATCGCAGAAATAATTATTTCCTTAAAAGAATAGCGAGTGCTCCCGTGGAAAAGTCTGGAGTGCTGGATGGGGAGCAACAGGGAACTTTAAACTTGGTGGGTAGGGCCGGGGTGCTGATTGACACTTGATACCAGTGCAGGCTCTAGATTAGGAAAAAAAAAGTCATCCCTACCAGGGATGACTTTTGCAGAAATAGTCTATAAAGCACATTCACCTTCATTATGTGACTTGGTCCTCAGAATAACCTTGCCAGCGGTAGGTTTTGTTATTCCCATTGTGTGTTAGTAACATGTAAAGTGCTACAGCAGTGTTAATAACACCACAGTGCCCCGTACGTAGGGACCACCATTCCATAAATATTAACTGCTATTGTAATAATATTATTTTGCAGAAGGGAAACAGCTAAGAGAAGTTAAATGTTAAGAGGACTAATAGTTTCTACCTCTCTGCTTTACATTAAAGCTCAGAGTTTCCAAGTTCCATTTCCTTGACAGAAGGCAGGAGAGCGGAAAGATTTAGTAAAGGGGAGGCCAGGAACAGCGATTCAGGTTTGCGAGACTTGAAAGAGGAAAATAAGAGAACCTAAAGCAAATGCACCCTCACCTTCAAAAATCACCTGGTATGAGCCAAGGAAGTCTGAATTTATTACAGTTACAGCCAAGAAAAAATAGGAATGGCAGAAAAGAAGGCTTACGGTAGAACAGGAAGTAGCACAGGATTTCGAGAAACTGTAAGAAAGCCTGGAGGTGTGAGAACTGGTCAAAGCCAGCCTGTTTATTGTCCGGGTGCTTAACTGCCCTCCTTAACCAATGGTTTGTAACTGCATTTTAATTCCACTTACTAGATCCTTCAAGGAGCTTCTAGTCAGAGGTAAAATGTCTGCCCCCAAGTGTTGAGCTGGAGCACAGAGATGGGTAAACTGTGGTCTCCTCCCTGAGGACGGTAGTGGACTGAGCTCATTTCCCCAGGCCTTCAGCAGAGACTGTTTGGACGTTATCAAGAATATGCCCGCACAGGGTGTTAGACTTTCTGACTGGTACATGAGTGTGTAGCATGAGTGCTTCTCGTGTGGGACCGCAAGGAGGGCAGGGGAAATGTTTTTTAGGAGAAAATTTAGCACAGTGCAGCGTTGCTTGCAACCAGATATGCATACTACTGGTGGACAGGTAAAGTTATTTTAATAGTAAGTATTTATGTTAATATCTAAACAAAGATATCCCTATTAGATAGAGTAAAGTGAGCCGATTTAAAGCAAACCATTTGAAAATAATAATGCACATTTCATACGGGTGGATATGGCCGATGCGGAAGGTGGTCTGTGATTCCTGGAAGTTCAGGAAGAGCTGGCATGGTGGTTGAAAGTGAGAGCTCTCTGCCCTGGCCAGTGTGGTTCAGTTGGTTGGAGTGTCTTCCCATAGCCGAAAGGTTGCTGGTTAGATTCACAGTAAGGACACACATCTAGGTTGTAGGTTTGATCCCTGGTCTGGGTGGCGCATACAGGAGGCCACCCACTGGTCCACGCTTGTCTCTTGAGTAGATGTTTCTTTTCTCCCTTTCTCTCTCTCTAAAAAAAAAAAAAAAAAAAGGCAATGAAAAACATGTCCTCAGGTGAGGATTTAAAAAAAAAAAGAACCAAAAGCAAGAGCTCTGGAGTCTGAAAAACAGGTTTTACCCTTGACCTTGGACAAGACTTCTTAAAAAGGTTTGCCACGCAGTGTATTCCTCTGCAAAAGGAGGAGGTTGTGGTGAAGATTAAATAAGAAAATGCATGTAAGCAATGTCACCTTGATAAATTCAATTAAAGAAAGAAAGTTTTAACTGGGTCATAATCAACAAAAGCAAAAAGCAAGCAAAACATAACCAGAGACATTGAAATTAAGAACAGTCTAACAATAGCCAGGGCGGTGGGGGGAGGGGACAATGGGGAGAAGGGTTTTCAGGAATCACTGTAGAGGACACATGGACGGAACTAAGCAGGAAGGGGGCTGGGGGGGGAGGTGGGGCTGGGGGGAGGGGAGGGGAGAGAATGCAAATAACTGTAATTGAACAACAATAAAGTAATTTTTAAAAAAATAAATAAATAAAATCTTAAAAAATTCAATTAAAGAAAGAAAGAAAATACACGTAGTGATTGAGACATAGTCCTCAGTAAGTATCTGCTGAGATCATAACTGTACTGCGGGTACATGACAGAAAGCGGTAGATATTTCAGAGTCAAAGACACGTGCTGTGGGAGTTACCACTGAACGACCGAAAGTCTCAGTCGGTGGGGGGATTCTACAGTTTTATATGTGATTTCCTATCCCACGTTGTTTATATATGGCTGTTGTTGGCTGTTGTGGGTTTTTTGTTTTGTCTTTTTGGGGATTGATATTCTTCCAACAGACCAGAAAGTATTTTTTTCTTTTTTTCTTTTTAACTATAACCTTACTATAGCTACCTCTTTTGCACCCTGTTTTGGAATGTGTTCTGCTCTGCTGAGAACTTGAGAGGCATTGTTTTGTTTATTCCTCATCACAGCCTTTGAACTAAGTAAACTCTGTTATCTGAGTTTGCCTTTTGCCTGTATCCATTGTCGCAAGGCTGCTAGGAAAGCACAAATCATGAGGCAAAAATCTTGCTGATACACTGGCCACTTATAAAATGAGTCACTGCTTAATCATTCCTTCCTGCTTATCCCTACCAGCCCCAACCATGTGTTCTGTAGTTTCTGGCTGATGAATAGATGTGGTAAACATCAGGCTATCACAATGCAAATAACACTGATTGCACATCTCCCAAGGGCTGTAGGACTTGGTGAAGTCCTTAGGTCGCCCTCAGCCTTATACCAGTTAACAAATGGACCAGGAAAGTCAAAAGGATGAAGATGTGGTAGGAACTTGAACAGCAAAGGATTTACATAGCCAAAAATTAAAATAGGGTTTAGGGAAACATGATAAAACCCAGGAACCTTTGCATATTGCGAAAGTGAGACAGAAGGGAAAACATACAAGGGGGAAAAACGCAGTTGACACTTTAAGTCATTCTTTGATTGTTCTAAGAATTGGCGTATAGCTGCCATTATCACTTAAGTTTTGTTAAATATGTGAAGTTCATAATTTTAGTCTCATTTTTAAAGATAAAGTTCCATTCAAATCTTTTTTCCTACTATTTACTATGGAGATGTTTTTGGCTTCAGTGAACTGAAACCTTGACTCAAAATGCTTTATTTCCTTTTTTTTTTTTTTTTTTTTTTTTAGTTTTTAGAGAGAAGGGAAGGGAGGGAAAAAGGGAAGGAGAGAGACATCAATGTGTGGTAGGTAGAAACATTGATCAGTCACCTCTCATATGCCCCCAACTGGAGGACGGGACCCACAACCTGGGTGTGTGCCCTGACAGGGGATCGAACTGGCGGCGTTTCAGTTCAGAGGCTGGCCCTCAATCCCCTGAGCCACACCAGCCAGGGCAAAATGCCTTATTTCATAGAAGCCCAGCGGTGGGCCTGTTGGAGGGTATTGTTTCAGTGGCCTGGGCTTTTTGCTTCTTTCCACTCCCCATCCTCAGGTCTCAGCTTTGCCCTCAAGGTTGCCTTCCCACGTGGCACAGATGCAGGCGCCTTGGTTTCCTGCAGATTTCCTATCCCATTTCTGTGTCCAGAATTGGGCCATTCTCGGTGTCCATTCCTAATGAGATTACCTTAATTGGCTTAGATTTGGCAGCACTTAGCTATGGTGGGGGAGGAATGGCCTGCTGTTAGGAAGGGAGAAGGGGGCTACAGGAAGTTGGGGGACCACCAAGAGATCCTGCCAGAGTCTTTTAAGTGAATTTACTTTTAGTGATTCTGGTTATTCTCAGATCAGGTATGGATTATGCAGAGACCAATACTCTTGTTATTTTCATATTCGTAGACTAGGATTTGGAAGCTTAGAGGAAGTGAAGTGATGTATCCAAGTTCACATGACTAAGTGGTAAAGCTGGCACTGAAATCAGGTCTTCTGATTCTTGAGTCTTGCTCCTGACTCAAGTCATATTGTCTAAAATGGCTTTACTCTGATTATAAAAAGTGTTATTCATTGCTCCAGGTGCAGTTTACACACAAGGATACAAATTCTATGTGAAATTAATCTAAAGCTTTGATCTGTTTTAATCCCTATAATCTGGGCGAATGCTATTTAGTTATATAAGTATATTGCTTGTACCTTTGTTTGATCATTAACTTAGTCTTGATTTTACTGGACATCTACTTGTTCACTAGGCTGAGAGAGTAGAGACTATGTAAATGCTGCCTGTAGCCTCCTGAGCAAGCAGCAGTGTTTGGTTCCTACATAGTAGGACTTAGTAAATGTTTGAAATTAATCAAAGGACTTGTCCAAAGTTATCGTTTGTAAGAGATATGTGCTAAGACTAGATGCCGTAATCTGACCAAACTCTCCCAATGTCACCGGAAGAACTTTCTGTGTCAGACACACTTATCAGTGTCATTCAGTATGTGTGTTTACAGGACCTAGTCTGTGCCTGGTGCAGGGCCAGGCCCTGGGAGTACACTGGGGCACAGGCAGGTAGGGGAATGCAAACACCTGCAGAGTAGCGTGGAAAGACCCAGCAGGACTGGCTGACTGCCTTCCTCCCGATCCTAGTTGAGCACCCTTAGATGTAAGCACTAAGGGAGATTTTAAGGAGTACAGTCAGCCCTCCATATCTGCAGAGTCTGCACCCATGGATTCAACCAACACAGATAGAAAATAGTGGGGGTGGGCGTCATGTTGTTGCTAATACGTATGACATAGTTAAGCCTATTATGGTTGATGGTGTGTCTGTTCTGAGCACATACAGACTTTTTTCCCTGTCATTCCCTGAGCAACACAGAACAACCAGTCGCATAGCATTTACATTGTATTAGGTATTATAAATAATCTAGAGGTGATTTAAAGTGAACGGGAGGATGCGCATAGGTGATATGCAAATACTATGGCATTTAATATGAGGGATTTGAGCACACGCGGAGTTTAGTATTCTCAGGGTTTCTGGCACCAGCCCCCTGCAGATGTCCAGGGGGGGGGCTGTATAAAACCCTATCCCTGTCTGGAAGGGAGTCTTTGCTTTAACCTAGGAAATAGTAATAAGTACAGATTAAAATAACCACAGCACTCAAAGAATTCTTAGAAAACAATGTGTACTTCAATGTAACATATCTCGATAAAAAAGCTTAAAGGAAGCAGGAAGAATATAACAGAGGCTTCAACCTACTATCCATTGAGTTTGGAAAGCATGATGCCAATAAGAACAGTATGTTTAGAGATCTTTCTTTTTATTTTTTAATATCTTTTATTGATTATGCTATTACAGTTGTCCCATTTTTTTCTCCCCTTTACCCCCTTCTGCCCTGCAACCCCCTCCCACCAGCATCCCCCCGCCTTAGTTCATGTCCATGGATCATACATGTAAGTTCTTTGGCTTCTCCATTTCCCATACTATTCTTAACCTCCCCCTGTCTATTTTATGCTTCTTATTCCCTGTACCTTTTCCCCTCACTTTCCCCCCCTCCCCTCCCCACTGACAACCCTCCATGTGATCTCTATTTCTGTGATTCTGTTCCTGTTCTAGTCGTTTGCTTAGTTTTTTGGGGTTTTTTTTAGGTTCGGTTGTTACTTGTGAGTTTGTTGTCATTTTACTGTTCATATTTTTTATCTTCTTTTCCTTAGATAAGTCCCTTTAACATTTCATATAATAAGGGCTTGGTGATGATGAACTCCTTTAACTTGACCTTATCTGGGAAGCACTTTGTCTACCCTCCCATTCTAAATGATAGCTTTGCTGGATAGAGTCATCTTGGATGTAGGTCTTTGCCTTTCAAGAGTTGGAATACTTCTTTCCAGTCCCTTCTTGCCTGTAAGGCTTCTTTTGAGAAATCAGCTGACAGTCTTATGGGAACTCCATTGTAGGTAGCTCTCTCCTTTCCTCTTTCTGCTTTTAAGATTCTCTCCTTATCTTTAGTCTTGGGTAACTTAATTATGATGTGCCTTGGTGTGCTTCCTTGGGTCCAACTTTTTGGGGACCCTGAGCTTACTGAACTTCCTGGAAGTCTATTTCCTTTACCAGACTAGGGAAGTTCTCCTTCATTATTTTTTCAAATAAGTTTTCCATTTTTTGCTCTTCCTATTCTCCTTCTGGCACCCCTATGATTCAGATGTTGGAACATTTAAAGTTGTCCTGGAGGTACCTAAGCCTCTCCTCATTTTTCTTGAATTCTTGTTTCTTCATTCTGTTCTGGCTGAATGTTTATTTCTTCCTTCTGGTCCAAACTGTTGATTTGAGTCCCGGTTTTCCCTTTACTGTTGATTCCCTGTGCAATTTCCTTTATTTCACTTTGCACAGCCTTCATTTCTTCCTCCATTTCACGGCCATACTCAACCATTTCTGTGAGCATCCTGATTACCAGTGTTTTGAACTGTGCATCTGATAGGTTGGCTATCTCTTCATTGCTTAGTTCTATTTTTGGAGCGTTGGTCTGTTCTTTCATTTGGGCCATATTTTTTTGTCTCAGAGTAGCTATTATGTAGTAAGGGGTGGAGCCTTAGGTGTTCACCAGGGCAGGGCAACCCAGGTTGTTGCGTTGTGGCACTGTACGTGGGGGGAGGGGTCCTAGAGGGAACAGTGCTGCTTGCTCAGCTCTCGGCTGGTTTTCTGTCACTTCCCCCTCCACCCACAAGTAAATTGGGCCTTTCCGGTGCTGATTCCCAGGTGGGTGGTTTTCTGTACGATGTAGGACCCTGTGGGTCTCTCCAATGAACTCTCCTGTGAGGCTGGAGTTTCTCCCACCTGCACAACCCCCACAGGATTTAACAGTCAGAGATTTTAAGGCTTTATTTCCCCTCACTGGAACCCTGGGTTGTGCAATCTGTTTCATTTCTGGTTTATTCACACGCACAGGTGAGACTGCCCCATCGGCCAGCCACCACCTTGCTGCAAGTCCTCTCCGCCCGGCTGCCCATTTCTGTCCCTCCTACTGGTCTGGATGAATGTTTCTTCCTTAACTCCTTGGTTGTCAGACTTCCATACACTTCGATTTTCTGGCAATTCTGGTTATTTTTTGTTTTTAAGTTTGTTGTTGTCCTTCTTTTGGTTTTTCAAGGAGGTAAAGTGTATCTATCTGTACCTCCATCTTGGCCAGAAGTCGGTTTAGAGATCTTTAAGGAAGTTATTGAACCTGAAGAACCAATGAATTGAGGGTCAAATTGAGGAGGATAAAAGGAGAAATCAGAAAAAGGAGAAATACTTTGAAAGAAAACAGGTAACATAACAGTTAACTATGCAGGCTGTCACCAAGCAGGCTTTGTTCAACTCCCAATCCTCCCATTTCAGATGTAAGATTAAGTCCCAGATTCTTACCTTTAAGAAGAACTTCTTTAAGCTTGTTTCCCCATCTGTAAAATTTGGATAATAGATCCCTTTTTGTAGCATAAAGTTATACATGTCAGAGACTTACACGTAGTCTGGCATGTAATAATCCTTAATACATGTCGTCATGGTAGGAGAAAAGACTTGTTAACAGCCCTGGCTGGTGTAGCTCAGTGGATTGAGCACGGGCTGGGAACCAGAGGGTCCCGGTTTGATTCCCAGTCAGGGCACATGCCTGGGTTGCGGGCCAGGTCCCCAGTGAGGGCCATGTGAGAGGCAACCATACATTGCTGTTTCTCTCCCTCTCTGTCTCCCTCCCTTCCCCTCTCTCTAAATAAATAAATAAAATCTTTAAAAAAAAAAAAAAAGACTTGTTAACATATTGGATATAGATAGATACGTGGAGAAGGGGGAATTAAAAAGAATGCCAAGATTTCTACCCTGGGTGGTGCAGTCATTGACGGAACCAAGAAAGGCAGAAAGGCCTTGATGGTTGGCACTCATAAGTCCCTTTTCTTTGGACTAGCTTAACGAACATGCGCTAAGAGCACATAAATATAATGTGACGAGCTAGAGCTATGCTAGGATGTTGAAGCGGCAGAAGGGGGAGCCCAATCTAATTGCTTAGGGGGGTCTTCCTGGAGAAGGTGATGGCTGCACATGTCCTGACGGACGAGCACACTCCAAGATGAAGACAGGTGTGAGGAGCATGGCAGACAGAAGCACGCACGAGCAAAGGCATAGAGGTGAGACACGGCCTCATGACCATGGGAAGCTGTGGACAGTTTGACTACAAAAAAGCAAGATGGCGAGTGGGTGGAAAACAAGAGCGGAGACATCGGCAGAGGCCGCACGGCAGCCGTCCCTCACTGGGTGTGCCCTGCTGCAGAGCTGCTCCAGCTCCCTGCTGGCTCCGGGCTGGGATGGTGTTGCTGGCCTGGCGCTGTGCACACAACAGGTGCATTTTCAGCCTCGGGCCCCTCCACCCTGTTATTGCAGTCCTGGCTTATCCTGTTTCTCTAAGCTCGCCCCACAGGGTGAGCAAACAGGACCAGCTGGATTAGGGTGTGTGAAGGGGGCGGGGTGAAGATGCCCGGGCTGTGTCGTGTCATGCCAGCGGCTGAGATTCCCCACGCCCCCTCTTCGCTGGCCTTTGGGCTGGGACACTCCCTGAGGAGGCAGGGGCGTGACCCATTCTACCCACCCTGGTCCCTGAGTCATTTATCCAGTAGATCTTTGATGAAGGAGCCTCGAGCACTGTGTTAGGTGCTGGGAAGACACTGAGTTTTGTCCCTTGAAGACAGCCCCATCCAACTGGAATGTGCTGCAAAAACACCCAATTGAGCGTCACAGGGCACATGAGACAATACTAGCTGACTTTTTTTTTTTACATGAAACACAGAGTTTATTCTTATGTTATTATTTATTCATTATTGTAATGCATTTTATTGATTATACTATTACAGTTGTCCCAATTTTTTTCTCCCCTTCATTCCCCTCCACCCTGCACCACCTACCCTCCAACATTCCCCCCTGCTTAGTTCATGTCCATGGGTCGTACATATAATTTCTTTGGCTTCTCCATTTCCCATACTATCCTTAACCTCCCCCTGTCTGTTTTGTACCTATCAATTATGCTTCTTATTCCCTGTATCTCTCCCCCCGACATTTTCCCCCTTTCCCTCCTCGCTGATAACCCTCCATGTGATCTCCATTTCTGTGATTCTGTTCAAGTTGTTTGCTTAGTTTTTGTTTCTGTTTTTTAGGTTCAGTTGTTGATAGTTTGTTGTCATTTTACTGTTCATAATTTTTGATCTTCTATTTCTTAGATAAGTGCCTTTAACATTTCATATAATAAGTGTTGATGATGAACTCCTTTAACTTGACATTATCTGGGAAGCATTTTGTCTGCCCTCCCATTCTAAATGATGGCTTTGCTGGATGATCTTGGATGTAGGTCTTTGCCTTTCAGGACTTCAAATACTTCTTTCCAGCCCCTCTTGCCTGCAAGGTTTCTTTTGAGAAATCAGCTGATAGTCTTATGGGAACTGCTTCAATTCTCCCAAACCCAAGAAAATAATAGTATTTGTATTCCACCTTCAAGATGTTCTAGAATCTCCATTCCTATCAAAAGAACTCATCAACAAAAGAATAATCCTTTGAAAAAAGTGATCAGTTCCCAGGTTATCTCGTCTGATGGTTTTATGGGAAACACAGATATATTTAAAATCCAGTCATACTGGGATGAGACCCCTCTCATTGCCTTTGTCCAGAAGCAAGGTATGAGAGGTGTGTGTTTTCTTTCTTTCTTTTTTAAACTGATTTTAAAAAGAAGAAGGGAGAGAGAAACATTGATTTTGTTGTTCCACTTATTTATGCATTCATTGGTTGATTCTTATATGTGTCCTGACTGTGGATCGAACCTGCAACCTTGGTGTATCAGGATGATGCTCTCACCAGCTTAGGCACCCAGCCAGGGCCAGGGATATGCATTTTCTGTATGGGGAATTAGGTAGCAGAGGCTTAAGGAAATGCAGCTCTAATGTTCCTATGATTTTATTTCTATATCTTAATCCATTGTTGTTTCCAACTGGAAATTTTAAAAAAAAATTTCTATTAACACTGGTGAAGTGTGGCTTATTTAATTCTCATAACAGCCCTAGTAAGATAGTTTCATTTTATGTTGAGGAAATTACACACAGAGAGGCGAACTGACTTGTCCAAGGTCAAACAGCTTCCTGGTGGTGGTTAGGGTGAGGGTTAGGGATTCAAATCCAGCAGTTAGCCTGCAGCATGTATTCTGTTCAACCTCTAGGTATACTGCCATCCAGAGAATCTGCTAAACCTTTCATTCTAAATAAATGCTATGAATACAGAGAAAGGAGCCATCACTGTGGCTCGAGGGCACCCGCAGCAGAAGGTGGGACCCGATCTGGGCCTGGAGCACGGGCTGAATGATGATAGCAGGAGGGAAAGAGCAGATAATCACGTTAGTTCTCCTTCTCCTCCGAATCATCACTTTCCACTTGAATGGCCAAGCCAGCAGGGACCCCAGAGATGACCTAACCCAGAGGTTCTCAAAATCTCTTAGGATGTGAACACTTTTCTTTAAATGAAAGGTGAACAGAGGTCTTCTGTCTCAGAGAGGAGGCCCAGAAGAACTTTACCCCTGAGGGCCACTCTTATTTTCACCGTCTGGAGGAGACAATGGCTCCCAAAAGGCAGGGATGAAGGGGGCATTTTATTTTTTTAATTAAAAAATTTTTTTTTCCCATCACCATTTATCCACCTCTACCAACTCCCCTCCCCCCGCCCCCCATAAGCAGCTGGGTGCTCTGCTCTTGCCTTGTATCTATTTTCCCTTGTCCCTGCCCTCAGATTGAGTTGTTGGCAGCTACAGATGGGCAAGAGAGAATGAGTGAAAGGAGCTGGGGCTTAGAACTGCTATACAGATGAAAATAGAAGGGAGTTTTACTTAGGGTCTTGAAGAATGAGCTGCATACTTTGGGACTGGAGAGTGAATGCCAATCTTCCTCCCTGCATCCCATACTGCATCGCTGTCTCCAGAAAATATGTCTGCCACTGCCAGTCCCAGCAGGGCCTTGTCTTCGAAAGGAAACAGGGTGGTCAGCACCTTTCTCACTGTCAATTCTGCCTTCCCTAGATATGTGCAGGTGAAATTTGTCTGTATTCGGACCCAGTCAAGCAGGAAGAGAACACCGGAGGCGGACATGTGCCCAGCATACTTGCTCCTGCGGTACAATGAGAAAATGGACAGGCTATTTATCAGTGAGCTCAACACTCAGCACATACATGTTGACTGCAAAACTGTGGATCCTGGAGGAGACGTGGCTGGCAAGTCTCAAAACGCGATGTGCTCACAGAAACCGGAGCCCGAGCAGCCCACATTCCAGAAGGACCTGAGCAGGGCCGAGAAGCCCCTGCTCGAGCCATCGTTTCGCTCAGATAAGGTCCAAGCAACCCCACAGCCAGAGCAGGAGGGTATCACCCCTTCTGACCTGGCCAAGATAGCAAAAGTGATGAAGAACTTTCTGAAGGTGGATGAGGGTTCCATGGCCTCCCTGAGTGTGGGCAGCAGCCAGGACCTGGACCGGCTGAGCTTCCAGAGCAGCAAGATGAGCAGCCTGTTCATCCGCTTCCCGGAAAGTGTCTTGCTGCATCGGGTGGAGAATGCCCAGGGCCACATTCTCTATGCTTTCCTGGTGGAGAACAAGGAGCGAGAGGGCCGAGTGGTACACTTTTCCGTGCTCAAGGCCGAGACAGCCACGTCTGTGGCCAAGATGCTGAGTATCTTCACAGAGTTCAACTCAGACTGGCCCAAGGTCAAGGTGGTCTTTGTGGACCCGTCCTTCCCTCACCGTGCCGTCCTGCAGGAGTTCTTCCCCGCCGCCCGCATCCTCCTTTCCATCTACCACACAACCCGCCTCTTGGAGAAGAAGTTGCATCGTAGCTCAGCAAACGCGTCCTTTAAACACCTCATGAAGGAAGCCCTGCGGGAGGCTGTGTTTGTCACCTCCAACGCCAGCCTGCAGAACCTCTGCCGGATGTCCCAGGCCCTCCTGGATGAGGAGCTCTTCGGCTTCCTGCAGGCCCACTGGTTCTCCTGCGAACTGCTGTGGTACATGCACGTCAGAAAGGGCCTGCACGCATGCAGCACCTACATGGACAGCCTAGACGTCGTCACCAGCAAGGTGTCCAACCTCTTCCGGGAACAGCAGTCCCTGCTGGACTGCATCCTCCGCTTTGTGGATTACATAGACTTCTTCAATACCAAAGGCGTGAAAAACTTGCCCACAGCTCCCCCCAAGTTAAAGAGAGCACGGCCAGCGAGCTTGTCCCCCAAATCCAAGAAGCCTTTCGGAATCTGTGGAGGGAACCTCACCCGGATCCCTGTGAAGGAGGTCCCACAGCAGGCGCAGGTGCAGCCCTCCCACGGTGGCATGCTAGACACCCTGCACCAGAGTGGTTTCGAACTGGCCTATAAGCTGTGCTACAATGAGTGGGAGGTGGTACGGAACTCCACTCACCTGGTGGATATGGGCGGCTCCTCGGTGGATGTGCAGCTGCTGGAGGACTCTCACCAGGTTAGCAAAGATGGCTGTAGCTGCAGCTGTTCCTTCCAACAGTGCTACCACCTGCCGTGCCGGCACATTTTGGCCTTGCTGCACACCAGTCAGAAGCCTGTGGGTGAAACCATGGTTTGCCGCCGGTGGCAAAAGAGGTACCAGCACCTCCTTGGGCCCGGTGGGGAGCTCCGGGACCCTGTTGGGGTCCCAAACACAGGCCTGCCTGGGAAGCAAGGACGGAAGGACATGATTCAGGACCTAAGCAGGGAGCTAGCAAACCTGCTAATGCAGAGTGAGGGGCCAGAGCTGGAGGAGCGCTTTTCCACCCTGCGCAAAATTGTGGACATCTGGGCTGACCCCTGCCAGCTGTCGGAGCCCACTCAGCAGCCAGGGGACTTCAAGGATGTGGGCCACCTCCCTTTTCTCTGGGGAAAGCAGGAGGAAGAGGAGGGACTCCCTCTTGCTGGAACCATGATTCATGATTGAAGCACTTGCTCTGAGGCACTGGCCCGCAAAGCTCTCTCCCTGGAAGTCCGAGAGCTCATAGAAGGCTGAACTCACTAGGAGTTAGCATTTTATCCACTTTCTTCTTAGGACTGGGAAGATTGTTAAAACAGAGAGAAGAGGAGCCCCATTGTTTGACAGTCCTTGGAATCATTCCCTTTTCTGCCCTACCTTTGGCATTCCTCAGAGCCTCATTCAGTGTTCAAGGCCAAAGTTGTTTCCATGTTGAACGGTCACACCTCTTTCTCCCCTCATCCCTGAGATCAGACCCTACTCACTTTACGAAGATGAACCCGAGGCCCAGGATAGGCTGAGACAGAAGGGACCTGGTAAAGGGGCCTGTTTTCAGGGACAGAGGGAAGGAGCGTGGTCCTTGACTGTTGCTGCTCTTTACAAAGAACCTGTGATTTGTGTCTATTTTTATTCATATTAAAGTGTTTTTTTAATAAAATCAAATAAGCAAGGGAAATGTGTGTTGCTTGAATAGGGAAGGAATCTAGTGGGGATTGGGAAGCAAAACAGCTTGATACCTCAGAGACTTAATCCAGCGCTTCACCCTCTGCCTGCCAACCAACCCTGCAGCGCTGATTTCAGGCAGCCCCACGTTCTAGCAGGACAAGGCCAAATAGACAGGGAAGGAAAAATCTGAATCCTAGAGTCAACTAGTTGCCCACAGCTTGGGGTGGGGGGGCTGTGGGAAAGTCCCTAATTTCTTCATCTGCAAAAGTTAGTGTCGGCCAGTACTAGTCCCAGTTTCCCCTCTAGATTTCTATAAACAGAACATTCTTGTCGCATTTATAAGCATCTACACTACTTTTGTCGTTGCTAGTTTGTAATCTTAATCTCCTGGTAGCCAACCAGCTTCCGGGGAACTGAGGTCCACAGATAGAGCCAGTCTTAGTTCTTGCAGGCGTTCACCATGACCTTAACAAGCCACAGCGACCTTAACAAGATCCATTCTGGATCTTTTTCTCTCTAAAGCCCTGGGAGGAGCTGGCTGGGCAAGACCAAGCTCTCCCAAGGTGATCCAGGTTTTCTCAAATCCGAGGGTTGGGCCCCTGACCCCTGACCTAAAGGCAGAATTTGCAAACCTCAGTTTCCCCAAGACAGAAGACCCAGTACAACTACATCTGCACCCTTTCCAGGCCCTCCTGGGCCTTTGGAATTTGACAAAGAAAAAAAAAATCATGAAACATCGCTGTTTATTTTCGTTTTCATTTTCGGCCGCTGAGGGAGTTTCCATAGTAACACGGCCTTCCAGTAGTCTGTGCAGATGGGAGGTTCCAGAGTTCCGGGTTCAGGGCTCAGACTCGCCTGGATGCCAGTGTCCTCAGGCTCTCACTGGTTACCGCCAGCCGAGCCCCTCGTAACCCTGGTAACAGCACCGCCCACGAGTTGCCAGGCTACGATTGGTCCAAGCCGGAAAAACCTAATGTGAGCTCCTTGGCCCATTGGCCTGAGTCACAGGAAACCGGTGCCAGGGTTGGTGAGCCTAGAGAGCCGTCAGAGCCAGAAACTGGGTAAAATAGGGAGAAATGGCGACAGAGCCAGGCTTTGGGTGAGTGCTTTCGGAAGGGGTGGGGAGGTACGGCAACTGACGACTACTGTCAGCCCTGACACAGCTCCCAGGGGGGTGGGAGGTTGACTTCTGGCTCCGGCCACACCCCGTACGGAACCGTCTGACAGCAGCGTCCTCCTATTTGGGCTAGAGGTGAGAGGTCAGAGGCCCCTTCCTTTCTCTGTCCCTGGTTTTCCGACCTCGGGTACTCTGGAAAGCAGGCAAGATCTCAAGCCAAAGACTCAGTGTCCAGCTATTTACAGAATAATGTTGGGCAAGTCACAGCCTCCTTGAGCCTCAGTTTCCCATCTGTGAAATGGGGACAATAACCTGCTCTGGGGCCAAGTAGAGGAAACATTTGACTAGAACTTTGAGGTTCATAGAGGGATTTGCAGAGAGGCTGGAGCAGCTATGCACGTTTGTTAACCCCGTTCTGTGGCTGAAGTGTTGGAGGCTCAGAGAGTGTCATCGACTTGCCCAAGAGCACACAGCAAGTTTGGGGCAATTGAGTTTTCTTGTATACACCAGGACCAAATGAAAGAATGGATGCCAAGAAGTAAATTGTAAATACAAAGTGCTGTACGAATATTTGAAATACTGTTTTAAAAATGACTATATGCAAAACTAGCCTTCCCACCTACTTAGATCCTCTGGAACCAAATCATTCCATGGCTGGTTCGTCAGTTACGTCTCAGCTCCAATGTCATCCTCCTTTCCCCCAGACAGGACTTCCCTGACCACCTTAGCTGAAGTTCCCCTCCTTCCCCAGTTTACTCTGTTACCCAGTCTTGTGGTCTTTGTAACCTTCATGATTTGATATGTCCTTATTTGTTTACATGTTTATGGTGTATCTCCCCGAGAAGAGTGCTGATACGTAGTAAGTTCAATAAATATTGTCTGGCTGAATAATTAAACAGCCAAGCCCCTACTGTCTCCCTAACCCTCTGTTCCTCTCCATAGGCCCCTCTTTGGAACAAGATCTGGAGAATACAGTCCAGCCTCAAGCCTTAACTCAGTTGGCACTTGAGAGACTGAGAGCCTTCTGCACAGCGGCCTGGCATAGAAGTATTTTGACCTGGGCCTCTAGACATCCCCCTTCTCCCCCATGGCCCTGACCATGCTGAATGAGCTGCTCGTGGAGGACCCGAGCCCACCTGTGCTTTTGTACCAGGTTAGCAAGACTGCCAAGTTAGATACCCTTAACTATCAGAACTGCTTCATGCAGAGCATCTTTGCCCATTTCCCTGAGATCTTATTTATCCACCGGACCTATAACCCAATGGGCAAGGTATTATATACCTTCCTGGTGGATGGGCCTCGGGTGCAGCTGGAGGCCCACCTTGCCCGGGCAGTCTACCTTGCCATTCCTGCCAAGGAGGATGCTGAAGGCCTGGCCCAGATGTTCCAGGTGTTCAAGAAGTTTAACCCAGCCTGGGAGAGAGTCTGTACTATCCTAGCGGATCCCTGCTCCCTCCCTATGCCCACCCTAGCCATGGAGTTCCCCGCAGCTGAGGTCCTGCCGTCGGCCTTCCACATCTGCAAGTTCCTCCAGGGTAAGTTCTACCAGCTCTCCCTTGAGCAGCCCGTGGAGCAGGTGCTCCTGAGCTCCCTGCAGAGCACAATGTGCTCAGCCACCGCCAGCAACCTGAGGAAGCTGTATGCACTCCTGATCACCTATATCCCCCCGGACCAGCTGCCCGAGCTGCACTCGTACTGGCTGCTCAATGACCGCATCTGGCTGGCCCACCGCTGGAGAAGCCGAGCTGAGAGCAGCCGCTACTTCCAGGGCCTGGAGGTCACCACTCGCATTCTCAGCCAGTTCTTTGGGACCACCTCCTCTGTGGAGCAAGGCGTGACCTCCCTGCTCCGATACATGCAGCAGAATTCTGGAGACAAGGCAGCCTTCAGCCAGGGCCTGAGGCCCCAGGGCAATTGTGCCACCTCAGACCTCAGCCCCCAAATCCCGAAAGTGGAGCAGCTGGTAGAAGCCTGCATCCAGCACTCCCTCAATACCATCTGCACGGGGCCAGCGGCCCAGCTCTGCCTGGGTGAGCTTGCCGTGGTCCAGAAATCCGTGCACCTCATTGGCTCCGGCTCAGAAAAGGTGAACGTCCAGATCCTGGAAGACACCCACAGGGTGCAGCCCCAGCCCCCTGCCAGCTGCAGCTGCTACTTTAACCAGGCCTTCCGCCTGCCCTGCCGCCACATCCTGGCCATGCTCAGCGCCCGCCGCCAGGTGCTGCAGCCTGACATGCTGCCATCTCGGTGGACGGCCGGCTGTGCTGCCAAGCTGAATGACATCCTGGGCAGCAAGTGGAGCGAGGCCCTGGATAAGCACTTGGCCGTGGCCCTCCTCACTGAGGAGGTGGGTCAGCTCCTGCACCACTGCAGCCAGGAGGAGTTTGAACGGCGCTACAGCACCCTGCGGGAGCTGGCTGACAGCTGGATCGGCCCTTATGAGCAGGTCCAACTGTGATTACCCTCGGGGCCAGCAGATGCCCGTAACACAGGTACACACATCCTCCCCTGCACACACACACACACCCGTTACACTTCCACGGACCCTTCCTCCAGGAGAGGACAGGCATCTTCTAGTCTGCCACAGCCTGGGACCGTATGTCTAGTTCCCTAAGCCAGGGGTCAGCAACCCTTTTCTGTGAAGGACCTGACAGTAAACTATTTTAGGCTTTGCCGGCCATATACAGTACGTTGTATATTCTTGGTGGTTTGGTTTTGTTTTTACAGCCTTTTCAAAAGGGACAAACCATTCTTAGTTCAAGGGCCTCACAAAAACAGGGGACCCGTGGTCTGAGATAAGAGATACAGCGGGTAAGACCAAGGTCTGGCATGAGTTTTCCCAGTCAGACGACGCACCCGACCCGCAGAGGGAGGGGCCCTTCACAGGTGGTGGCTCAGACAGGTTCCCGCCTTTTTACTACCCCCGCTCCCAAGTCATATCCTGAGGTCATTAAAGTTGAATGTTGCCCACTCTGCACTGGTCTAGCTTTTATCTTGTGGAAGGCACTTTAGGAAATATCGTGGGAGAGAGAGAGATTTTGGAGTCCAGCACTACAAGCAAATCCTGGTTCCTCACCTGCCTGATTTTTGAGGCCTGGTTCTGCCTTTTACGCTCTGGGACTGGAGGCAAGCGACCCTTGTAAGCCCCAATTTGTTCATCTGTAACAATGGAGATCCTTACAGCATGGGTAATGTCGAAGGAGTGGGCATATATAATGGGCCTGATGCCCAGTGGGCGCTCATGTAAGTGTTCATTTTCTTTCTTTGCCTGTGGTTCCCGCACCTGCCCTCAGCAGGCTGGGAAGTGTAAGGCAAGGGGACGTGCACATTGCCTGGGACTTTGCACAAGAAACGGATGGAGTCCAAAACTACAAAAGAAGCCTCCACTGTCCAAGCAGGGTGCCTACCTCATTTTCACTGTGTTGAATAATTCCTCTGACAAGAACTGTCTCCTCGCTTAGCGGCGTCTGGAGAAACTTCCTGGGGTCTGGGCCCTGAGGAAGGACTGGTATTCGTCAGCGTGGCTCAAACCACCACCCTACCCGATCCCTGCCGTAGGCACCCCCAAGCCTGTCTGCCCAAAAACCATACGGAGAAGCCACCCTATGCGACTGATGCTATTTCAGCAGCTACAAGCAGGAGCCAGGAGGCTGGCCCCTCCTGGATCTCACTGGGGGTATCTGCCCAGAGGCTATGTGGGCATGTACCGGCCCCCACTGCACCACCTCCACGGCCCCCTCTGGCTCTGGATGGGCCATCATGAAAGCTTGAGCCGCCCGGATCAGGTCCTCTTCCCGCAGGCCTGGGACGGGCACGGTGGGGATGCCGGCGATCATCATGGCCAGCGTAAGGATGCAGATGTCAGGCTGGGGGCTGGCCTCCTTCCCCCCTGCCTCGGCGGGCACTGGCACAACCCCTGGTGACAGCCCGCACAGTAGCAAGGACCCAGGCCTGCTGGAGCCACCTGCGTGGAGAGCTCTGCTTCTAGAGCAGCCATCCTCCCAACCCCAGCTCTCTGGCTGTTTCACGTGGGAGAACTTGGGGCAGTATTGGCCATACTCCTTCTGCCGCAGTGTCTCCCAGCTAGGCCCCCCAAGACAGCCCCTGGATTCCGGCACTGCCAGGGCTGGGCCCCAGGACTGGGCAGCAGGTACCACCTGCTCAGCTTTCTGGTGCAGTGGGCCTCGTCCACCAGGGGCCACCACCACTGGCTCTACAGGACTACAGGGGCCAAGAGATGAGCCTGGAGAAGCAGTCTCACCTGCAGAAACAGGAATAGGATGGAATGTTATTCTTGGTCTCTTGGAGGAGGCCCTGAGGGGCAGGGTACGGGAGCAGAGCCCGGGGAACCGGAGCAGTGAAGACCAGCCTAAGAGGGGTGGCTAGTGCTTGGGAATTCAGCATTACTCAGATGCACACACCCAGTCCTCAACCCTGAGCAATGAAGAAGTATTTGTTCCATGAATGAGAGAGGAAGTGGCTAGCTCTTGGCAAGCCCTCTGGGAATGCCTCATCTTTGAAAAGAATTCACTAGAGGGGCAGCCCCCAAATGCCCAGCAGTTCCCCACCCCCCTCTGACGCGGGTTCTCAGGGGAAGCTGTGGTACCCACTCCAGTTCCAAGAGCCCCTCTCTCACCTTGGCCGGAAGGCAGAAGACCTGGATGAGTTTGTGGAGACATGAAATAGGACATGACTGTCCCAAAGCCCCTGTTTGTGAAGGAATAGTCATCTGCCTCCTCCCCTACCCTCTTTACCCTTCTAGAATGTCACCTCATAATCCCTCCCCTCTATACCTGGGACCCACCCCACAGCACTGACCTGTTCATTCTAGAACCTCTACAAGACAATGGGATAGGATTGAAAGAGCACTGGACCAGGATCTGGGCATTCTAGGTTCTTGCTTTTACCTTGGGTGAGTCAGTTAGGCAGTTTTGTTCCTTGATATCCTCATTTGTGACGTGGCGGTCATGACCGCCCACTACCTCACCAGAAGTTGTGAGGATGAACTGAGACCATGTGCGTGGGGGCAAATGCTGAGAGGAACAAACGATGGAGCCTAGTGCTTTGTGCCTGTGGTGCGAGGAAAGGAACGCTCTGCATCCATGCACTTGCTGTGTGATTTTTGGACAACTATGTTCCCATCTCTGGGCTTTGGGTTCCCATCTACAAAATGAAATAGCGGATCTAGGGCACTGCTTCTCGCACCAGGTTTCCCATTAGCCTCTCCCTTGGGAACGTTAGAAATCCTTATGCCCGACCTCATCCCAGAGCAATTAAATCAGAATTCCAGGGTCAGACCCAGTTATTAATATTTTTCAAAGTTCCCCAGGTGGTTATAACATGAGCCAAAGCCGAGACCTCTGTTCCAGGGAAAGGCTTCTCCACCCTGGCTACACATTAGAATCTCCAGGGGAGCTTTTGCAAAAAACAAGGTCTAGGCCCAAACCTCCAACCGATCTAGTAAGAATCTCTGCAGCAGAGTCTATGACTGATGAGCGCCCAGGCTGGGAACCCTGGCTAGATGACGTCTCACATGCTCTCTCTCGCTCTGACCTGCTAGCCCACAGCGACTCTAAGAGGAATGCTCCTCACAGGCCTCAGGGGCAAGGAGACCCTCTCGTGATCAGTGCGGCATCGGCTGTGTTTATTTCTGGCCCTGGCTGACTTCAGTGGGCCGGCCAGCTTCAGGCCAGCCACAGCTCTGGGGTGAGGACGTGCGCCTGGACTCTGCTCCAGGGTCGCCGCAGGCCTTCACTCATACTTGCAGAAATCCTTAAGCCCCTTGGGCAGGTGGAGCCCATCGATGGCCAACCGGTGCACCACGCTCCTCTGGATCACTAGGCGGCACAGGGTCTGCAGGGAGGGCACTGTGGGAAGAAGACGGGCAAAGGTAAACTGGACGGCAGGGAGGGTCTAAGGCTGAGTCCCAGAAGATCTAGGTCTCAGTCTCCCCTTGGTCGTTAACTTGCGCAATTCCCTCCTGCTCTCTCGGCCCCCCGTGACTCACGGGGCTGTACCTGTGGTTGAGATAAACACCTCTTTCACAACCCTTTCTCAACACTGCAGCCCTGTTTCTGTTATAACACTCAGGGCCCTCCCTTCCCCCTCACTTAGCAGCTTCTGAGGGCAGGGGTAGTGTCTGATTTAGCTGTGCAGCTCCAGCCTCCACACAGGCCTGGCACAAAGTGGGTTCTAGTTCACTGACTACAAAAAAATGGGATCAGAGAGCTAAATATAGGCCTTACCAGGGCTATAGTGAACCACACTTCAGGATGAAGCTCTCAGTCTAGGGTCTGTGATGACTTTAAACTGGTATGGCCCTGGCTGGCATGGCTCAGTGCATTGAGTGCCAGCCTGTGAACCTGAACAAAAGGTCGCAGGTTCCATTCCCAGTCCCCGCACAGGCCTGGGTTGTGGGCCAGGTGCCTGTTTGGGGGCCTGTGAGAGGCAACTGAGCGATATTTCTCTCCTTTTCTGCCGCCCTTCCTTCTCTCTCTAAAAATAAATATATATATATATATATATTTTTTTTTAAATCGGTAAGCCCAAATCTAGGAGCATTTCCTTGATAAAAGGGCACACAATTCTTAAAGAGGGCCAAAATCTAAAATCAGTTTAGAAACCCTGCCCTGGGTTAATACGGAAAATACTGTCAAAGCCAGAAGGAAATTTGGAGGGCATCCTAATCAATCCCAGCCAAGATGAGTAGCTGAGGCCCAGAGCCAGGTAGTGGCTGATCCAAGACCACAAGCAGAGGCAGAATTCGAGATCAGACCCCCCAATTTCTGGACAGACCTAGGGCTTGCTAGCTGGCTTGGGAGCCTGGCCAGTTTGGATCCCCACCCTGGGCCGGGAGGGGCAGATCCCCAGGGGGTGAGGTACCTACAGCCGTACTCAAGCTGGACTAGGCGCACGCTCTTGGTGGAGGCAAACACGTCCACCACTGCGTAGAGGGGCCGGGCGGCTGGCAGCCCCCGGGCGCTGGGGCCCATGTCCTCGCCGTTGATGACGATGTGCATGTCGGCCGTGCCATCCGGGCGTGGGCAGAAGAGAACGCCCAGGCGGCTACGGCGCGCGGTCGGAGGCAGCACGTTCAGCTCATAGAGCTGGTCCAAGAGGTGGCTGTAGAGCCCAGGCCGACTGCGGCCCACCAAGCGGTCACGGGGAATACGAAACTGCTCAATGCACAGATACGGTTCCACCAGGAGGGCTGGGGGTCGGCTGGGGGCCATTGCCTCTGCTTCCGGGTGGCCCTCTCGGGGCACGCGGTTGTGATGGCGCGTGATGGCAAAGACCCAGGTGTGGCCGAGGCTGACCAAGTCAGGCAGCGAAAACTCGGGCACGGGGGTCAAACTGGCGGGGTCTAGCGCAGTCAGGCCGAGGCGCAGGTGTCCGCACCAGCCCAGCTCTTTCTCCTCGATCTCGACTAGGAATATCTGGCCTGGGGCCAGTGGCTCCTTACTGAAGCACACGCCATGAGCGAAGCTCTCCACGCGTGTGGCTCGCGTCCCAGAAGGGTCCACGCGGATGTTGGCACCGTGCACCCGGTGGAAGCGGGTGGGAGGGGGCTCGGGGCGCGCGGGTCCCCAGGTAGGGCCCAATTCCACGGGGTCGGAGACAGCAGCCATTTCCCCGCCATGAGCCGGCCCGCGGGTGCCTGGGACTATTTTGGGCAGCTGGCTCAGAAGATGACCGCGGGGGGCACCATGTAGGGCATTTCCCACCTACTCCCTGCCCCGAGGCTCTGTGTGGGGTGTCCTAGCGCCGCTTGCTCATCCACCCCACCTATAACGAGATCCCCCTGGAGGATGGGGGATCCTGGCGGTCCACACCCGAGTCGTCTGATCAAGGGCGCCAGGGACATGACCTAGGATGCCCGCCGGCCCTGACAGGGCGTGGTCCGCCGCCGTCCCCGCCCCCTCCACCCCGGGTCAGCAGAAACAGCTGAGCTGCGGCAGCCGTCTGTCACGTGAGGCCGAAGCACACGTGACTGAGCATACACATGACTTGCAGTAGCCAGGCACCTCTCGGAGAACTGGGACGCGGGGAAGCAGAGGTGAGAAACGTCGGAGGCTGGAAGGGATCCTGGAAGGGATCCCGGAGCCACGGCCGCGGACGCGGAAGACGGAGGAGGCTCGGCGGCGGGAGCTGGGTGCGGGGCTGGGGATTTCCTCGCCAGAGCGCCTCCAGCGCCTCCCCAGGGACGTCTGTGCGCAGCCAGGGACCCAGTAAACAGCAGGCGCCCGCTTCCTCCGCAGATGGTCCGAGCCGCGCAGTCGCCGCGGTGCTTCCTGCTGCTGTTGCTGCTGCTGTGGTCGCCCCGAAGCGAGGCAGCCCCCGATCAGGACGAGATCCAGTGTCTGCCCGGGCTGGCCAAGCAACCCTCTTTCCGCCAGTACTCCGGCTACCTCAAAGGCTCCGGTTCCAAGCATCTCCACTACTGGTCCGCAGCTCTCCCTCCCTGGGCGGGGTGGTGGGGGGGTGCCCACAGTGATGCCCATCAGGGGAGAAGACTGCGGAGCTGGGGAGCGAGGAGGGCTGGAAGAGGCCCCTCCACCTGCACCCACCCCGGCCTGACACCCCTCCCAGGTTTGTGGAGTCCCAGAAGGATCCCAAGAGCAGCCCTGTGGTGCTTTGGCTCAACGGAGGGCCGGGCTGCAGCTCCCTAGATGGCTTCCTCACCGAGCACGGCCCCTTCCTGGTGAGTGGAAAGCAGCTCTCTCCTCCGTGACCCAGGAAAAGGAGAGGGCGGGGACACTTCCCAAAGGAAAAGGCCGGCGAAGAGGGGGAAAAGGACTTTTGTCTTTTTTCCAAAAAATACCACTTCTTCCTGAGCCTTAGTTTCTTTATCTGTATCTTCTGCTGAACGCAGTGACCTTTTCCCTCCACCTGGTGGGTTCTTGGGCCTTACTCAGCCTCGTGTGTCCTCCCCAGATCCAGCCAGATGGTGTCACCCTGGAGTACAATCCCTACTCGTGGAACCTGGTATGGGCGGTGCCGTGGGTCCTGAGGGGGAACCTTGGGCACGTGGATGGGCGGAGCCCTCTGCAGCTGCTTTCCTCCGCCCCTCCAGATCGCCAATATCTTGTACCTCGAGTCCCCAGCTGGGGTGGGCTTCTCCTACTCCAATGACAAGCTTTATGCGACCAATGACACTGAGGTGAGTCCTGCACCTGCCTGGGTGCCCCAGCCGCCCTGGTTCTCTGAAGGTGGCCATGATACAGAGAGAGAAAGACCATGACTGGAATCCATTTTTCACTGCTGTGTTGTGCACGGTGGCCTCCTCACTATCACTTCCTCTTGCACAAACAGGGTGGGTTGGTGTCATCTCGAGAGTCTTTCCAGGTCAGACACTAAAGTCTCCAGATCCCCTCCATCCTGCCGTCCCCAGGTTGCCCAGAGTAATTTTGAGGCCCTTCAAGATTTCTTCCGCCTCTTCCCGGAGTACAAGAACAACAAGCTTTTCCTGACGGGAGAGAGCTATGCCGGCATCTACATCCCCACCCTGGCCGTGCTGGTCATGCAGGACCCAAGCATGAACCTTCAGGTGCAGAGCAGCTGCAGGGGGGCAGGGAGGCAACTTGGGACCATAGCTTCTGGGCCAGCGAGGTCAAACAGGTCGATCCCCCCATCCGACCCGGACGAGCCAGCCTCTCTCTGCTCGTGTGCCTCCCGTGACAGGAAACTCACCTGTCAAGCTGCCAGCTCTGTCCTCCATGTAGGGTGGCCTCCCCCACCCACACACCCCCGCAAAGCACCCTGGGCGTAGGTCAAGGGTGGTTCCTCTTCCTCACTCCCCTGCTGAGCTGGATACCCTGGCTGTTTTACAGGGATTGGCCGTGGGCAATGGACTCTCTTCCTACGAGCAGAATGACAACTCTCTCGTCTACTTTGCCTATTACCATGGCCTTCTGGGGAACAGGTATGGGAGGGGGCAGGTCAAAAGGTCTCCGGTCTGTCCTCTGTGCACATCATATCCCAGGGCCTACCCTGGTTTATTAGCACATGGTGGGGGCTGGGGTTGCTTAGAAGGGTTTGGTGCAAAAAGGGCAAAGACTGGAGATTAGAATTTAAAGGGACCAAGGAGACCTGGCATCATGGCCCAGGGGCAGCTAGGCTGGGGCCCTACATACCACACCCTGTGATATATTTCCTCGTGCCCTGGGGTCCGGATGGAGGGAGAAGGTGGGGCTCTCGCCTCCTGTACCCACTGTGGGTCTCTAAGCACTTGCACTCTGATCTTCTCCAGGCTCTGGTCTTCTCTTCAGACACACTGCTGCTCCCAAAACAAGTGCAACTTCTATGACAACAAAGACCCAGAATGCGTAACCAGCGTAAGGTTCTGCCCTCCTCCCCGCCACGCGTCACTCCTGATACCGCCAGTCCTGAGACCAGGACCACATCTCCTCAGGGACTCCCTGTCCCCATTCTCCATTGTTGTCCTACCCTGCATCCTTCAGCAATTGGGTGTTCTCTGGGACACATGAATATGGATGCTGTCCCCCAGCACTTTTGGTGACTCTCTGGGCAAACCCTGCCACCCCTGTGAGGGGACAGACATTCTCTGATCAAACGTGTCAGGACTGCTGAACTATGTCAGTGTAGATTCATCTTCCCGTGTCTCCTTCAAGGGGATCAGATTATCTCCATCTTCCCGATGAGGAAACTAGGGCCGAGAATGTCAAAGTCCCAGGGCTGGGAAGTGGAAGTGCTAGGCTTTGAACACTGTTATGCCAGATTCTTTCCACTGAGCCTCAGTTTCCCCACCTGTGAAAAAAGTAGCAGGAGGGATGGCAAGGTGAAGTAGGAAAGCACCGAATTTTGGGACAGGTGGGTCATGTCACGGGGAGGCTAGGGTTTTGTCACGCGTGGTAGCTCGGTGTGTCATTGCAGCTGCAGGAAGTGTCCCGCATCGTGGGCAGCTCTGGCCTCAACATCTACAACCTCTACGCCCCATGTGCCGGCGGCGTGCCTGGGCATTTAAGGTAGGCACTGCTGGGTGCCCCATGGGACCAACCCCAGCCCCATCCGGAGGTTCAGGCACCCATCCCCCCATTTCATGCGCAGGTACGAGAAAGACGCAGTTGTGGTCCACGACCTGGGCAACATCTTCACTCGCCTGCCGATCAAGCGCACGTGGCATCAGGTGGGGGTGGGGGCTTGGGCTTCCTCCCGGGGCGGGGAGGGGCGGGGCAGGGAAGCAAAGACCCTAACTGTGTCTGTGCCCCTCAGGCACTGCTGCGCTCCGGGGCCAAGGTGCACATGGACCCCCCCTGCACCAACACCACAGCCACCTCCACCTATCTCAACAACCCTTTCGTACGGAAGGCCCTGCACATCCCTGAGCAGCTGCCCGCTTGGGACATGTGCAAGTGAGGTTCTGTGGCTGCTCATGGGCGGAGTCGGGGGAGCAGCAGGCTTTTGGTGCTCGAGGGCCTCAGAAAAGTCCCCAGGGGTCTTTTGGCTAGGGTTTCTCAGTGGGGGCAGTCGGGCCACGGTGAGTCTTTTGCAGGATGTTTAACCCCTAAGTTGGTTGACATTCAGCCAGTTTGTTAAGTGGCCACATAGTTGTTGAAAATATCGATGACCTCCGTGGCATTTAATTACTAGACACACACCCAACTGCCCTCCCCCACCCCCACTCCAATGCCATCCCCAGTGGCTCAGCTTTCCTTTGACCCCACAAGTAAAAAGGTGACAACCTGGCACAGCAGGGGCCATTCAGGTCCTTTTTAGATGAGTCAGTGCCCATGCCCTGCCGTTGTCACACGCTGTGCTTCGCACACCTACGAGCCGCTTGCCAGTTGCATCCCAGTCATTGAAACAACCGAAGTGTCCCTGTGCATTTCTAAGTGGAAGTAGGTCAAGGACCTCTGAATTCCATCTCCCCCCCTCACCCCCCACCCAATCCAGGTAAGTCCTAGAGAGGAGGCATGTCCGAGGAGGGGACTGAGTGAGTCTCAGCTGTTTGCCTCCTAGGCTGGAGCTTGGGGATAGGAGAGGAAGTCTGACCTGTTGACTCTTTCTCTCCCCTACCTGGTTGGTCTTCCCGGGTCCTGCCCACGCGCTCTTGCAGCTTCCTCGTGAATTTACAGTATCGCCGTCTCTACCAAAGCATGCACTCCCAGTACCTTAAGCTGCTTGCCCCACAGGTGAGTAGGGGCAGCATGGCTAGGTTTACCAGCAGCCTCAGGACCCTGGAACAGTGGCAAGGCAGGGGAGCAGGGGAGGCTGAAACTCCAGGAAGTGATGTCACTTGCCCAGGGGCCTGTGGTTGGCAGGATCTGGATGTGAACCAGGCTTTGGCCCCACCCCCTGCTTGTCTGGTATAGGAGGTTGAGGGGTCTGCCTTAGCCGAGGAGCCTTGAAGGTGAGAAGAACTAGTCAGATCGTGTTACAGAGAGGCAAATGGATGGCCAGGTTGGGCCAGGGTCTTGTCCAAGGTCACCTAAGAGATACTGGCAGAGCCAGGTGAGGACCAGGCCTGTGGCGCAGGTTAGAGCGTGGGCTCTGGGTCAGGGACCCTGGGTGCAAGTTTCTTTAGTAGCCTGAGTGACCCTGGGCAGGTTTCTCACATACGCAAAGCCTTCCTTTCCCCATCTGTAAAGTGGGATTAATAATGCTATCTCCCCTCATGGGTGAGGCATGCCATAGAGCATCGGGCGCGCAGGAGAGCAGTCAGAAAACAAAAGCATTTCCTGATCAGTGTTGTTTAGCTGGGCCCCTCGCGTTCCCTCAGGGATGGGGCTTGAACCTAGTAAGGGTGAGGCCCTGGCTTGTGCCCGACCTGCCACTTCCCCTGCTCTGCTCCAGAAATACCGGATCCTGCTCTACAACGGGGATGTGGACATGGCCTGCAACTTCATGGGTGATGAGTGGTTTGTGGACTCCCTCAACCAGAAGGTAAGGCAGGGCTCTGGGCCCCGGGGTGAGGCTGGTGCAGGGGCAGGTTGAGCTCTGTGCCTGCCAGACGGGGCCAACCTGGGGGAGCTCCCGGCCCCTGCGCTCTCCAGGCTTGGTGTCTGAGTGCAGAGGTGACAGGCAGCTGCAGGCTGCTAACCTTCCCTGGTGGGGCAGGTGGAGGTGCAGCGCCGGCCCTGGCTAGTGGACTACAAGGACAGCGGGGAGCAGATTGCAGGCTTCGTAAAGGAGTTCTCCAACATCGCCTTTCTCACCATCAAGGTAGGGGCAGGGCCGGCCCCACCCATCCTTTCCTTCCCAAGGCCTTTTACCTGCGTCATGGTCTGGCCTGTGTTAGGGGCAGGTTTTCGGTGGGGGGAGGGTGTGGAAGGGAGGAAAGAAAGGTTTAGGGCGAGGTCAGGGGAGGAGGAAGGTCACTGGTAAGGGACTCAAGGAAGCCCCCAGGGGCAGAGGCTGTGCAGGGAGGGAATCTCACAAAGCTTTGCTCCTTAGGGTGCTGGACACATGGTCCCCACTGACATGCCCCAGGCTGCCTTCACCATGTTCTCCCGCTTCCTGAACAAAGAGCCATACTGAGGCCCCTATTGCCTGGTCCAGCCCCTCCCAGCCTCCCCTGCTAGAAGCGAGGTCCCCCTTGATGCCGAAGTCCCCTGCAGGGCAACAGGGGAAGTTTGCACTTTATTCCCGGCTGGGGTAGGGCCTGGCCCCTCCCTGCTTCAAGAATGCCCAGAATGCACTGATGCCACCCCAGGGACGCAGCAGAGCTCAGGACAGCCCCAGGAGGCTGGACGGACTGTAATTGATGGACTGACTGTGATTACGGAATTAAATTGAGTACAGCTCAAAACCGATCTTCTCTGTGGCACGGGGGTTAGAGAGGACACTATAAGCTGTGAGGGAGGGGATGCAAGGCACTGGAGTCCTGAGTGCAGCCGCCAGGGGTGGGGTTGAGAGCTCAGACAGCGGCCGTGGAGGGTGGCGTGGAGGGCGGTGGGGCACGGGATGCCTGGGAGCCCCTGGTGGCTCCAGGCCGGTTCTTCTCGATCACCTCTCGAAGCCCTTTGGCAAAATGGAGGTCAGCCCCGATGGTGAGGAAGCCCTGTACAGCGGGGCAGAGAAGGAAGTCCATTCACTCCATTACTGAGGCCAGAGTTTAGAGAGAGAGTCCTGGCCTTGAAGGGGCTCTCGGTCTAATGGGACAGATGGAGCAGCAAAGCACTTCTTATAACTCCCTGTGAGGGGCACTGAAGTAGAGGCTGCAGGAGTATAGCCTTTGGGGCTCCAGGGGGGCTTCCTAGAGGAGGTGACCTCTTAGCTAAAACCTGAAAGATGAATAGGCGTTGGGGGTGGAATCAGGGAAGAGTGTTCCAAGGTAAGGGCACAGCCTGTGCAAAGGGCTGGAGGAGTCTGTGTGAGACTCAAGTGGGGGAGGGTGGGGGGGCCTGCACTCGCAGCCTCCAGAGGGAGAGGGCAGCCCTGCCCTCCTTCCCCACGGTTGCCCCACTCACCGCGTGGTTCGTCACCACCTCTCGCACGAAGTCCATCCCCTCGGGGAGTGGGATCTGCACCCCACGCCGGGTCCGCTCTGTGGGCGGAGACAGCTGGCTCAGTCTGGGCCTACCCATGTCCCCCTCGCTCCCCCCTCCGTCCTCGTGAACCCCACCCCTACCATTGATCAGGGGCATCACCGCAAACTGCAGCATGGTCTTCAGAGGGGCCTGCAGCGGGATCAGCTGGGCGGGAGGAGGGGCGCAGTCAGGGCCAAGGGGGCAGTGGGCTTGCCCTAGCCACTCACCCCGACCCCAGCCCCGGCCCACCCACCATTCCCCACTCACTGCCAGCGACTCAAGTGCAGAATGGTTTGAGTAGATTCGGAACCTGGGGGAGGGAAAGCAATCCCTGGTGGGCATGAGCCGGGAAGCTCCCCTCCATCAGGCCCCCAGGCCTAGCCACCAGGAGCTGAGCTTCGGTCTTAGGTGTCCCACCTACACCCCTTTCCAGGGGGTTCTACCGCTCCAGCTGTGTGTCCTGGGAGAGCCATCTAGGTGGCTCTCTAGGTGTCCTTTCTCCACACTGGCTACTTATTTGTTGAGCTCTTCCACTCCAACGCGTGATACATGAAGCACTTTGGGGGCATTAACAAAGACCACAGCTCTCCAGTGGCTATTGGTACGACTGAATTTTAGCTCCCCAGGTCTGTTAGGCAGGTGTGGTTATCCTGAAGACACTGAGGCTCAGGGAGGTTAAGAGCTTGCCCAAGATTTTCAGGCATCTGCGTACTTGCGCAGGTCCAGCTGTATGCGCAGCGCTTTCCCCTGGAGGGCCACCTTGGCGCTGAGACGGGTGTCCTGCAGGAACATGGGGAGAGGCAGTGTGTCACTGACCAGGCAGATACCCAGCCCAATTCTCCCCAACCCTCAGCAGCCCTCACTTGGGTGCTCGCACCATGATCATGCTGGACAGCTGGACCTCGGGCAGGTTGGGTGGGGCCAGTGCGACGGTGACACTGGCAGTGACAGAGATGGTGGTGCCTGAGGGCTTGATGGTACAGTGCGGAGGTGCCAAGACCTTCAGTTCCAGCTTCAGCGGGGAGTCAATCACTGCTGGGCTCTGGGGACAGAGCAGGGAGGGAGGGTCAAGTCCCAGGTCTGTTTCCAAGTGAGCCCACCTGGAGGAGCAGGCAGCTCAGACTCTGCCTTCTGGGAGCCCAGAGTGACAAGTCCAAAAGGGGTGTGGCTTCCCAACCCCACAGAACTGTGTCCAGACTCTGTGCCTTTGTGCAAAGAAATGTCTTGTTCTAAGGATGTCTCCTGCACTGGCTGGTGTGGCTCAGTGGACTGAGTGCCGGCCTGCAAACTGAAAGGTTGCCGGTTCGATTCCCAGTCAAGGCACACCCCGGGGTTGTGGGGGCCAGGTCCCCAGCGGGGGTGTGTGAGAGGCAACCGGTTGATGTGTCTCTCACACACATTGATGTTTCCCTCTTTTTCATTCTCCCCCCTCTCTAAAAGTAAATAAATAAAATCTTTTTTAAAAAGTATCTCCTTCCTTCTCTTTCTGCTTTCCTAAGTTCTCAGGATTCACGATCCGTCTCCCATCCCGACTCCTCGGATGGTGTGTTTACATCACATATCCCAGTCCATGGACATACCTCCTTTCTCTGAACTGCGGTGCTGGTCCTTCCAGAGGCCGTGTGGGAGCTATGAGATTCCCACACCGACCAACACTCACTCTTGAGCAAACATTTCATTTTTTATTTTTTTTAGATTTTAATTTATTTTTAGAGAGAGAGGAAGGGAAGGAGAAAGAGAGGGAGAGAAACAGCAATGTGTGGTTGCCTCTCACTTGCCCTCCACTAGGGACCTGGCCTGCAACCCAGGCATGCGCCCTGACTGGGAATTGAACTGGCGACCCTTTGGTTCACAGGCCCACACTCAATCCACTGAGCTACACCAGCCAGGGCCTCTTTTTTTTTTTTTTTTTTTTTTTTTTTAAGATTTTACTTATTTATATTTAGAAAGAGGGGAAGGGAGGGAGAAAGAGAGGGAGAGAAACATAAGTGTGTGGTTGCCTCTCCTGTGCCCCCTACTGGGGACCTGGCTTGCAACCCAGGCATGTGCCCTACTGGGAATCGAACCAGTGAGCTTTTGGTTCCCAGGCTGGTGTTCAGTCCACTGAGCTACACCAGCCAGGGCCAAACACTTTGTTTAAACCTCAAAATAATCATGTGAGGCAGGTATTTTCCTTTTTGGTATGGGGAAATTGAGGCACAGAGAGGTCAAGTAACTTGTCCAAGGTTAGACAGTTACTCAGTTGCAGAACTGGAATTCAAACCCGGGCAGTCTGGCATGCTCCTAGAAGCAGTGCTTGACCACAAGTTTGACGGTGGTGGTGATGATGATGATAGCCATAACGGCAGCTAGCGTTTATTGAGCACTTACTCTGTCCTGGGTACTGTTCTACTTGCTTTACGTGTATTAATTCTTTTAATCCTCATGACAACCCCATGAGGTTGTACTGTGTAGTGGAGAATGCCTGTGTGGCCTGGAATCACAGATTCATAATCCAGGTGCAAATCCCAGCTCCATCGTTTACAAAACCGAACCGAGGACACTGAAAGATTTGTGGTTAAATTTTGGACTCCCACCCCTCTCCCCATTAAACAAGGGAAACTAAGCAAAAAGAACAGCCTATCAGTCGTTAAAGCCCCTGCACTTCCTTGCAGAGCTTGGGTTCTCAGCCCATCCGCGTCAACGCTTCATGAAGGATGGATGGAGCAGGAACTAGTGAGCCCCCTTCATGGGCTTAGCTACAGGCTCAGCTAGGTGAGGGGACTTGGCCAGGCCTTCGGTCTACTCCATGGCTGCCATCTGGGGTCTCCACCTCCATACCTTACCGGTCCCCTGCAGGTGGTATGCCCACCCACCCTGGCCACACCCCTACCTCACCAACACTTACCAGCAGGACGATGCTGCCAAAGTAGGAAGCTCTCAGCAGCACATCCAGGTCATGGGGCACCTGGTCAGGGGAGTGGGGTGGCAAGGCAGGGTCCTCAGGAGCTCCATCGCAGGTCCCCTCTTGTCCATCCCACAAACAGGCCCTGGCATACCTTGTCTCCCATCAGCGACAGCTTCAGGGCCCCTGCCTGGAAGTAGCTCTCCAAGGCCGAGTCAAAGAAAAACTCAGAGAAGGCCACGTACACCATCCGTTCCTCCTCGTGCAGCTGGGGCTCCACTGCCCGGTTAGGAAAGCTCCGGTTCCCCTGGGCCAGAGGATAGAAGGCCCCCTGGGGCAGGGGCATGGGGTCAGGGCCAAGGCCGACTGGCCTGGCACAAGGATGTCTCCAGGCCCAGTGCGAGGCACTGTGAGGGGTGGTGGGGAGTCGGGCCCAGCGGCTGTCCTTGGGGGACTGCAAGCACACATCCTAAAAGGCTTCTGAAGGAGAGCAGCTGGAGGGCCGCGAGGAAGGCAGGCCATTGGACCTGGGAGGGAGGCTCAAGAAGGTTCAGGGAGGAGGAGGTATTTGAGTGGGCCTTGAAAGCTAGGTGACAGTAAAGATGACAGCTACTGCTTACATATACGTAGCGGTCCTTCTGTGCCCTTTACACAGACCGGCTCCTTTAATCCCCTGAGGTGTGTTTTCTTACTGTGTTTACATATTAGGAAACAGGCACAGAAAGGCAAAGCTGCTTGCTTAAGGTCACACAGCTAGTAAGCGGCAGAGCCAGGATCTGAACTTCAGGCGTTCGAGCTCCGGAATCTGTGTTCTGACACTCTGCTCTACTCCAGTAGGAGGATCAAAGGTGCTGTGTGGCCTTGGGCAAGTGACGTCACCTCTCTGAGCGAGTTTCCACATTCCTACAGCGGGCACAACATTAGTACCTGACTCTCAGGATTATGAGAGGATGAAATGAAATTATGTGCATGGAGCTGTACGTCCAGCTCCTTCAGGGGAGATGGGGAGAGGCAGTGCATGAGCAAAGGCCCCAAAGTAGGAAGCGGGGGGCAAATTTGAGAAAGAGTCGCTGCAGAGGCACAAGGTGAAGTTACAAAGCTGGGGCCAGACCCAGGAGGCAGACCTAACTCTGTAGGCAGCAGGAGGCCACGCTATTCCCAGCCGTGGAGTGGCTTCTATCATAAGAGCTGTGCTTTAGGAAGATAAAACCAGTGACTTTAGGGAGAAGGAGGGAATCTGGGTGACAGACGCATCAGCTGGGAGGGCAGCTCACCCGGAAGTCCATGTCCAGATTGCTGGTGGAGACCTCAGGGTCCTTTAGGAGGGAGTAGTCAATGCCAACGAGATTGTCCACAGGACTGCGTACTGTGGGGAGGGGCTCAAATCATCCAAGCTGTGTGAGGCTCGGCCAAGTGCTTAAGCTCTCTGGGCCTCAGTTTCTCATCCATAAGTATTATCATGTGGCCATTATAACACTTCCCTCATAGGGTTGTTATGAGGATCAAGTTAGTTTTCTATGGAAAGTATTTAGTGCCTGATGTGCAGTAAGTGCTCAACAATGGTAGCTATTATTATTATTATTATTCATTGCTAAGGGGTTTCAACAAATCACTAAACAAGATGGCAAGGGATTCCTTTCCCTCCTGGTTTCCCCTGCCTCCTCCTTCCCTGCCAATTCCCCACAGCAGATAGAGGTCACAGCTCAGGAAAAGAGAATTCACGTTAAGTGAGCACCTATTAAGTGCCAGGTGATGAACACAGATAGGGTCCTGGTGATCAACAAGCACACACTGAGGATCTTGATAACCAGCCCTCAGTTAATTCTCACAAATACCCCAGAGGAAGGCCTCAGCCGCCAAGCGAGGAGACTAAGGCCCAGAGAAGAGTGAATACTTACCTTGGGTCACACAGCAAATCAGCAGAGGCCACATTTGAACCCAGGGCCGTTCCACAGCAGGGCGCAGGAGGAGCTTACTCTGAAGGGCCGCCTGACAGCTATACACCCAGCCTCCTTCTCACCTCACTCCAGCCCCAGGGCCTGGCCCAGAGCTCCCCGCCCCGCCAGCACCAACTCACCGGGCACAGTGTCCAGAAGGGAGTTGAGCAGCACCGTCCCTGCGTGGTAGAGCACTGGGCAGATCTGGGGGGTGGGAGCCAGAGTCAGGGCCTTTGAAAGAGAGGGGACCCCCAACGTTCCCCAGACCTGCCACAGCTCACACCTGCTGGTTGAGGAGGAAGCGCATCCCTGAGGTGATGAACGAGGAGAGGATTTCATACAACTTCCTGTGAGTAGAGGAGAGATCAATGAGCCCGGACCTTGCCCCATCCAAATCCAGGTCCCAAAGAAATCACAGTGATCAGAGAGATGGGGGCAAGGGGTTGGACGCATCAACTTTGACCTGAACTACCAGCTCTTCAATAGAGGTCTTCCAGGACTTGGGCCCAAATCCCCTCCAGGCTTATTCTCAAGAGCCCTCCTACCCTAACCCCCTACAAGCCGAATAAATCCAGCCGCAGTTCCTCAAACTCGCTCTGAGCATCCCACCTCCACGTGATTACCCGTGCCCTCACTTCCACCCTCAGTGCCCACATTCTCTATTTCCCTGCCTAGGCTCAGATGCTTCCTCTTTCAGGCAGTCTTCCTGGATGACTTCCTAGTCCCCAGAGTACTTCCTTAGTGCCTCTCTCAAGGCCCCAGGTGACAAATGTGTTTCCCCTCCAACTAGGCTCTGAGCTTCTTTCTCAATCCTCAGGGACCAGCGTACACTTATTTTTAAAATATCCTCACCTGAGGGTATTTTTAAATTGATTTTAGAGAGAGAGGAAAGGGGGGAGACAGAGAGAGACAAAGAGAAACATTGATGTGAGAAATACCGATTGCCTCCCTTAAGCAACCTGATGGAGGATCGAACCCGCAACTTAGGTATGTGCCCTGATTGGGAGTTGAACCCTCTACCTTCCCCATGTACAGGCTGACTCTCCAACCAACTGAGCCACACTCACCAGGGTGGCATATGCTTTGCTGAATAAGTAAAAAAGTGACAGTGTACAACACCAGATGACAAATCTACCATCTCCTCTCCCCAGCTCTGTTCTGGAACCAGCACAAAGTCCCCTTCTCAGCCCCAAACCTGGGCCTATGTTATTATTTTTGTTATAACTAGTAAGAGCCATCAATTTTTGAGAACCCATTTCATGCCCAACTGTGCACTCATACCCTCACGGTTACTCTTATCTAGGTGGCTAGCCACTTATTATATTCCAGGTACTGCTCTAAATAGTTCTACATATATTAACACAAATAGGCCTCTCAACATCTTATAAAATAGTTTCTATTATCATCCTCATATTACCGCTGAGGAAACTGAGGCTCAGAGCTGCAACGACTTGCCCGAGGTCACACAGCCAGGAAACGGTGGCGCTGACATTTAGACCCAGTTGGTCTGACTCCCAAGTCTGTGCACTTTGCATTGCACTAAGCAGATGGACTGTGGAGCTCAAAGCAGGTGCGCTGGGATTGGGGGCGGGGCTTACCTGAAGGTTCCCCCGAAGGCTGCGTGCATTCTGGAGACAGACGCCTCACAGGAGACGTTAGAGACTTTGATCCGGCCAGTGGGATCTCCGGAGAGCTGCAGGGCGGTGCGGATGGATATACCCTCCGCGGAGGCATTGATATAGCCTCCATCGTAGCTGCGGGGAGTGGGGTGCGGGGTTAGGGTTCACCCAAGCTTGGAGTTTAACCGAGACTTCACTGTCCGCTCCCCATCCCCATACATCATGATACCTCTTAAGAAGATTTCACTTCTGCACAGTTTACCAGATATTCTACCAAACCCTATCAACCCCTGTGAAGTGGGTATGACCGTCCCCATTGTACAGATGAAGAAACTGAGACCCAGAAAGGCTAAAGGATTGCCCACACCCCCACATCATCCTCAGATCCTCCTGACCCACTTGCCACTCCCCTGAGGGTACCAGGTCCTCACAAGAACCAGTAGAGAAGCTGTCTCCGAAAGCCCAGCCCCAAGGAGGCGTTGCTGATTTGTAGCACCAGCTCCTGTTCTGGCTGGAAATGAAGCTTGGAGGATGTCAGCTGCAGCTCTATGACCTTCACCCTGCAGGAGGCCTCACGGTCAGATTCAAGGCCAAGAGAGGATACCACCCAACGGGAAATTCAACCCCTCCTCTTCCAGTCCAGGTCTGGGGCAACTGGGGTGGTTGGAATAAATTATTCCATTGCTTCTCAAGCGCCCACCCTGGGCTCGGGTGACTGGACTTGGGCTACGGTGGCTCCGAAATGAGCTTCTCCTGACTCAGGTGTGAAAAGTGAGCTTCACTCCTTCTCTTAGAAGTCTTATTGCTTGCACTCCCTTCCGTTCCACACCCTGGGGTTGCTAGACCTGGTCTTTTAACCAAGTCCTTTGTCTACCTCATCTAAAATCTGATCTCCTTGTCCCAACCGTTCTAAACCACGGGGCTTTATCTGTTCCCAGGGCCTCTCCCAATAGCTACACTCGGGTGCCCTAGACCTAACTCTCGTCCATTGGCAAGATTCTTGACTCCGCTTCTCTAGCGCTGTTTGGCCACGCCTCAATTCCACTTCGCTGTTTTTGCCCCCGCCTACACTTCATAGGCCACGCCCACCTGCTTGATTCCTACCGATGTTGGCAGGTTTGACCTTCATCTTCTAGGCCCCATCCTATTTCTTAAGTCTCGCCTCATCGATTTGGCCACGCTCCTCCATCGAAGCCCGCCCCGAGGCTCCCAGCTTACTCAGAGATGTTGTAGACGAAAGGGCCCTCTCTGCCTCCCAGGTCCGGAATGGTGATAGTCTCCAGCTCTTGCTCCAAAAAGCGTAGCCCCTCCTGCTTCACTGAGGCAGGAGCAAGACCGTTAGCTCCTGCGCCCACTATTGGGGTGACCCCACCCTCAACCGCCCCCGCACACCCGCGCCCCTTACCCAGCTCCAGCGCCTGGGAGGTGATGCGGAGCTTGCAGCCAGGGATCTCGGCATGTGCTCCTGCCACCAGGGCTAAGAAGAGGGCCCAGAAGAGGGCCATGGCGAGCGGGCCTGAGGGTAGGGTGGGGTCACGGGAGTCACCCGGCCGCTAAAACCCACTCCTCGGATGTTCAACCAGGAGAGGGGCTGGCGCGGGCCATTACCCTCGAGATAGTTCTTCGGGGAATTTGGACCAATAATATTGGCTCCATTTGACAGATGCAAAAACTGAGACTGAGAAAGACGACACGACTTGCGCTCTGGCTCCCAGAGGATTTGGAGCACGGGGGAGGGGGAGGGGACACCTTCGGTTCCCTCGTGCAACCGCTGCGTGACGAATTTGGACCTCCCCAACAACCCTCTTTCCTTTAGCGGAGGGCGCGCACGACTTGCCCGTTACCATGGGAACGGCTGCACGCGCATTCCTGGGGGCTAGCTTGCAGTTTCCCAGGCCCCGAGCCGGGGAGGAGAGGGGTCTCTCGGCTCCCCTGGGTCCTAAATCCCTGCCATCGGGATTTCGACTGGCGACCCCCATCTCAGTGCCCTCCTTCATGGGGTAACCTTCCCGCCCCGGATTTAGTAGATCACACAGCTCAGCGAAGGCCTAGGGGTGGGTGGAAACGCACCCCAACTCACTGCGGTGGAGCTGGGATGTGGGGGTGGAGGGTCCGTGCGGTCACGTGGGGCGGCTGGCAGCGCGAGAGATCCGGGCGGCGGGGTCTGGCGGGCCGCGCTGTTCCCTCCGTCTTTATAAAGCCGGGCGTCTCTGACCCCCCTCCTCTTCCCGCTCTCCCCTCCTCCCTCGGGAGTTGGGAGGGGATGGGGCGGGACGCTGGCAGCCCGGATGGTGGAGAGGGTTGTACAGAGCCCCGTGACAGGCCCGGACGCTGTCAAGACAGACCCAAGCAGACCCAAGCCGGACTGGAGGGAGGGAAGTGCAGGAGTCGTCCCGCCCGGCCCCAACAATCGCTGCTTCTCTGGGACCTTGCTTCAGATTCCAATTACCCATTTCTTCCTGCATGATGCTGGGCAAGTCACTTCACTGGGGTCGTTGAGTTCCAGTTTCCTCATCTAGCAAAATGTGTGTGATAAAGGAACCACCTCTTAGGCCTTTATTGCGGCCCAGGGCAAGCCACAAAGTCAATGCCAAAGGCAGTTTTTCCTTCCCTTCCACCCACAATCATCTCAAGACCTCTCCCTGCCAGGCTTTACTATGAAATCCCCAACTGTCTCTGCGGAAATCCTCAACTACCTGGGGAAAAGGGTCCTGGAACCTCTCCCACGGGGTCCAAACAAGTCCACACAGGCTGCTGGAGTCACCCCAGAGGGAGCTTTGGTGTTTCCCCAGGGACTGTGGATTTTTTGTGTGAATTTTTGGAACTAGGTTCTCTGAATAGTACCCCTCCCCAACCCCTCAACCCCTACTGCCTAGAGTTCCCCACTCCTAGGACAGGGCACAGAGTAGGTGCTTGCTACTTTCTTATTGTCGAACTGAAGAAAGAGGAAAGGAGAACAATAATGACTAATGCCCATCGAATACGGATTTAGCAACAAGCACTCACGACCAACTTGTCTTGATTTGCTCAGGGCTTTCCCGGCTTTGAGAAGTGAATGTCTCCCTTCCTGGTCACCCCTCAGTCCCAGGCAAACCAGGACAGCCGGCCACCCTAGATCTAGATAAACTAATGTAGCCTCCTTAACCTGCAAAGTCTGCACCATGTGAACACTCCTCAGCAGGCAACTGTAGCCGCTACTGGGGAACCCACAGACAGACGGTTCATGGGAAGGTGGGAGGTGGGTGGTTATAACCCAGTAGCGAAGTAGCTTTGTGTCTGAAAGATTGGGGTTCAAATCCTACGCTGTCAATTCTTAGTACCAATTCTTGGATCCCTTGCTTAAGCAGCTGTGACCCTCGATATCCTCACTGTAAAAGGGCTACAATAAGCCTGTTGCAAGAATAAACGAAGCGAGCATAGTGCATGTGCTGGGCATGGTGCAGGGCACACCATTAGCATCAAATAAATGCTAGCTGTTATGATTACGGCCATAAACCACAGGCAAATGGGGCAGAAGCGGTGTAAGCAAATGCACTAACAATATCCAGAGGAGGAAGTGGGAAAATGTCTGTTTGAACCCTAGTGACCCTCACTCTTCCTGGAGCCTGGCACAAGCAGGAAATCTGGTGGATGTTAGTTTTCTTTCCTCTCATTAACTGCAATACAAGCTCCATCTTTGTGTCATTGTTACGTCCTATAGGTCTTATCCCCTGCAACCTACTGTCCCCACATCAGCCCCAGTGAGCTTTAAATGTGGCTACGTCGCCTTGGGCACGCGGTTTCACCTCTCTGGACCTCTGTTTCCTCATCTGGATTGCTCGTGAGGATCCAATGAGTTAATGCTAACTACGATCATCAGCATCATTAGCCGCCATCCATCCGGCGGCTTTCCATCACGCGTGAATAGACTGCCACTTCCCTGCCCTGATGTCCCAGCCTGGGAAAGGGCCTACCGCGTCTTGCACCACCATCCCCCTTTCATTCTGCTCCAGCCACACTGACCTTTTGGTTCCTTGAACACGCAAATTACATTATCCTTGCTCAGGGCCTTTGCCCTTCCTGTTCCCACTGGTTGGAATGCTTTTCCACTTGATCTTTCCACAGCTGGTTCCTTGTTCTTTTGGTCTCAGCTTACTCAGAGAGGCCTTCCCTGCCTACCCGGCAGGGACCCTCAATCACATCAGCTTGGTTTGTCTTCTTTATAAGTCCTATGAGGATTTAATGTTGGTTTATGGCATTACTGGTTCATGGGGACGTGGAGAACTGGGATCTGACTCCCTACTTATTCCCAGTATCTAGAACAGGGTCCGGCACAGAGTAGGCACTGAATAAACATTTGTGGCGTGACTGAACTGCTTTGGAGCCCTCCCTCCAATGTCCCTGGGAGCAGATGATACCTACACCGGCCCGGGATTCTTTTTCAACTCCTGCACCGCGCCTGTCTCAGGCCAGCTGCTTCTAAACACAGGCCTGGCCTGGGCCGGGAAACAATGAGGTACAGTCACTGGCCTTGATTCCTCACACTTGCCTCCTCAGCCTGCCTCCCCCTCACATGGGTTTCTCTTTTCTTCCAAAACTTGGCTTGAGGGATGAAGAGATCAGAATCCCCAAATCCCTCTCCACTTTTACTCCTGGCTTTGAAGAGGGAAGGGAGACTTTCCAGCACTCAAAGGGGCAGTAAAGAAAGGCTTTCCTGGCCTCTGTTGTGCGACCAGCACAGAAAGATTGCAAAAAAACCCAACCAAAACCCACACAAAAAACAAATAAACAAACCACCACCAACAAGAAAACCACCACCAACAAAAAAAACCAGGATAGAGCCTTGGCTGATGTGGCTTAGTGGATTGAGCACCAGACTGCGAACCAAAGGGTCGCCAGTTCGATTCCTAGTCAGGGCACTTGCCTGGGTTGCCAGCCAGGTCCCCAGTAGGGGGTGTGTGAGAGGCGATCACACATTGATGTTTCTCTCCCTTTCTCCCTCCCTTCCTCTCTGTCTAAAAATAAATGAAAATCTTAAAAAAAACCCAAAAAAAACCAAAACAAAACAGGATAGCAAAGCGGCTAAGTCCTTTGGAATCTGACAGATCTGGTTGAGTCCCACTTCTGCCACCTTCTAGAGCAGAGGTTAGTAAACTCCTCCTGTTAAGGGCCAGGTAGCACATACATTACAGGCCCTCCCGTCTCTGTCACAGCTGTTCAACTCCACCGTTGTAGCAGGAATCCAGCTATAAACAGTATTTAAGTGAACAGGCTGCTCGCTGGGTTCAGCCCATGGGCTGTAGTTCTAGAGTAAATTAAAAAGCCAATCTCTTTATGAGCTTCAGGTTCCACATTTGTAAATGGGGATGGTCTAGTACCTGCCTACCTCTCTGGGTGGCAGGGGTATTTTAATGTAATGAAGTAGACAAAGTGCTGAACCTAGTACTTGGCACACTAAAGGGCTCAATAAATATCTCTGGTTATTAGTATTAACTAGTTTTTTTTTTTTAATAACAAAAACTTTGCTGCCCTGACTGGTGTAGCTCAGTTGGTTGGGCGTCATCCCGCAAAGCGAAAGGTCACTGGCTCAGTTCCAGGTCAGGGTACATGCCTGGGTTTTGGGCCAGTTTCTGGTTGGGGAGTGTGCCAGAGGCAGCCAATCAGCGTTTCTCTCACACACAGATGTTTCTCTCCCTCTCTTTCTCCTCCCTTCCACTCTAAGAATAAATAATAAATACAATCTTTTAAAAAACTTTACAGATATTAATTCAGTTAAACATCCCATAAGACAGGCATCATCATCCCATTTTTTAAAAAAATATTTTATTTATTTATTTATTTTTAGAGAGAGGGGAAGGGAGGGAGACAGAGAGGGAGAGAAACAGCAATGTATGGTTGCCTCTCACATGGCCCTCACGGGGGACCTGGCCCGCAACCCAGGCATGTGCCCTGACTGGGAATTGAACCAGGATCCTCTGGTTCCCAGCCCGCGCTCAATCCACTGAGCTACACCAGCCAGGGCCATCATCCCATTTTACATACCAGAAAACGGAGGCCCAGAGAGATTAATTAACCCTGCAGAGGTCATGGCTGATCTGAGAGAGACAAACTCTTTTCTTAAATATTGTTCCCTATAGCGGATGCACAGGTTCAAGTTCACAACTAGCTGCACATTTGTATGTGACTAATGTTAAGCCATAACGTTTAAGTCAAGTCAGCCTAGCTCCAGAGCCCACGCCCCTCACCACTGCCCTCTGTTGTCCTTCTTCAATGACCCCGTTTAACCCTCGCAGCAACCCTCTGAGACAGCTAGTATGGCCCTGTTGTGTAGATTGGGAAACTGAGATACAGTGAGAGGAAGTAACCAGCCTCAGTAAGGAAACAGGCTCCGCTGACCACAGGATACTAAGTTGGATTTCTGCCTAAGATGTCAACATGTACAGCCTTGTTCCTCACTCCCTCTGCCTGTCTCCAGCTGTGTTTTCTTTGGATCCCTGCATGGCTTGGAGAAGCTGCGTCAGCTTCTGACCATCCCTCCACCCCCAGTGCCCACCCAAGCTACCCCTCAGGAAGTGACCCTCCACCTTCTCACTCTGTCTGCGGCCATGCACTGCCACGTATGTGCCTGTGTTGGTCCATGTATGTGCCTGGGTTGGTCAGCACGGGCGAGCTGGGAACATGTGAGAGGGGACCCGGCTCGAATGAGGGGAGGAGAGTGTGTGTGGTGGGGGGCAGGTGTCAGACCAGGAGACCTTGATTGTATCTCCCAAACAGGCGGAATGGCCTCCTGCTTCCAGGAAGCAGCTGAACCGAACCAGGCCAGACATTTATCAAACGGGAGAGATGGGGAATTAAGGGTGGGGCTTTTCAAGTTCAGCGCGGAGCTGTTGACTTCCTTCTGTGGTTTCTTAACCTTGGAGACCTGGTTATTTTTTGTTCTCCTTTTCCTTCCCATTTCCTCCTTGCAAACCAGTTCCTTTTTCTGCTGAAAGAGACGGCCACCTGGTCCCCAAAGGCCCTTCCAAGTCTGAAACTGAAGAATTTGAAAGCTTCTCACCGGGCCTTGCGTCACCTTCTCTTGGGTTCTTTTCAGGCCGCCCCTGGCACCTGTACCGCTCAGCTCCGGTGTTGACCTCTGGCAGCTCACTCGTCTCTCTGATTTCTGTCTCCTTTGTTTTCTTCATGCTCCACTCTCCTTCCCAGTTTCTGTGCCTCTTGCAGCCTGCTAGCAGACTGTGACTCGTGGGGCCTCTTTCTTAGGGTCCCCTAAGCCTCCCGTCCTTGTGTTTATGAGTCAGTCACTCAGCGTGGGGAAGGAGTGGACGACCTGCAGCGGTGCCATCAGGATGTTCGTAAGCCAGGAATATCATTTCAAAGTAATGAGAAGCGGGGGCCGGGGGGGCAAAGAGAGGGAGTGACTTTTCCTTTTGATGATAAGGATGGGCCACTATCTTCAGCCTAAGCTTGTCTCTTAACTTTGCAGGGGCTTCCTAAAGATTGCCAGGAGCACCCAACGCATTCCAGCATCTTGAATTGTTTTTCAAGATGCTCTAACACTACATAAATACTGACATAAACGGGCTTTGATCTGACAGGGATTGCCAACGCCTCCAGCCAGGAACCACGAGGACATCAGAGCCCTCCAGCTTCCCCCACTCTCTCCACCCAGCTGGACCCACAATTTGTCATCCCTCTGCCCCTCCCCCCACCCTGGTAATAAATTCTGCTCCCCTCTGTGATCTCCGTCTCAGGGCACGGCACTGTCCTTCACCCAGATGCTCAAATCAAAACCATAGAAGTCATGCTTGACTCCTTTCTACTCTCTACACCATTTCAGTAAATAATTGTGTCCCCAACTCCCAAAGCTGTACTGCATCTATACCTTCCTCTCTCCACCTGCAACCACACTAGTTCAAGCCATTTTCATTTTTTACCTGGACAACTTGCCTTATCTCCCTGCCTCACTATTGCCCCTCTAGGTTTAGTCTTCCTGCACCAACCAAAATTGTCTTTAAAAACAGAAATCAGCCCTGGCTGGTGTGGCTCAGTGGATTGAGCGCCAGCCTGTGAACCAAAAGGTCACCGGTTCGATTCCCAGTCAAGGCACATGCCTGGGTTGTGGGCCGGGTCCTGGCTTGGAGCGTGTAAAAGGTAGCCGATCAATGTATCTCTCACATCAGTGTTTCTCTCTCTCTCTCTTTCCCCCTTCCTTCCCCTCTCTCTAAAAATAAACAAAGCCTTTAAAAAATAAAAATAGAAATCATAGCATTTTACTACCCTGCTCGAAACCCTCCACTTGCCCCTCTTCCTCATTGCACACAAAATAAAACCTGGGCTCTGGCCGTGACCCCCAAAAGAGTCTAGCTCTTTCCCCTTTACTACTCCATCTGCTCCCACTGTTAGGAAAACCCCAAACTCACTCAGCCTTGAGCTTTCCATGAATCTTCCCTCTACCAGGTACCTCTTGGCGCGTAGACCTTGGCCTAGTTAGCCTCCTTCATTCACTCATATCTCTGCTTAGACGCCACCCCCACTGACAGGCCCCATCGTTACTTGTCATTCTGTTTACTTCTGTATTGTCTGTTTCTTCCAGGAGACAGCAAGCTCCACGAGGGGTGGAGCCTGACACCTATTCATGGCTGTATCCCCAGTGCCCAGCACAGGGTCTGGTACCTGGGGTGTGGGTGGTTATTATGATCTGTGGATCCTTTGAAAAGAAGAGATTGTACCCCAGACTGCGTGACCCTAGCTGGATTATCCCCCTGAGCCACTAAGCTCCCTATAGTTCCTGCCGGCTCCACTCATTTCCTTGCATTTCTCCGGGTTGTCTGCAGCTGATCTGCAACTGGCCTGTAGCCAGGGGTGTCATGCTCTCCTAATTTCTTCAGAAGCCCGAACAGTCTGAAGGTCATGGGAGTGGGAGGTACCCCAACCCCTCGGGATCTCAGTTGGCTGTGCAGAAGTCAGGCCTCTTTGCTGCAATCCCAGGCCCTTTCCACCTCACTCCCAACAGGCCCATCTGCTCTGGGACTGTACATGTCCCTTCTTGGGGGGCATCTTGTTTCCTGGACCCCAAGCCCACATGTTTCCCAGTGTGGGAGAGGCCACTGGCCAGCGGGAGCTCCCTCAGTGCCCAGGAGAGCAGAAATCAGACCTAAAATCAGGGCTCTCAACCCTTCTTCACATGAGCAGCTTTTACGGACAAAGGTTTGGGCTTTGTTCTGTTCTGTTTTAAATACCTGTGCCTGGGCCCCAAACCCCATGATTCTGGTTTAATTGGTTTGGGATGGAGCCTGGGCATCAATGAGTGTTTTTTTTTTTTTACAAAGTTCCTCAGCACAATGTAATAAAAAAAAAAGCCGACAATAACAAGTGTTGGCAAGGACCCTCATACTTTACTGCTCGGAATGTTAAAATGGTGCATTGGCTTTGGAAAACATTTGGCAGTTCCTTGTAAAGTTAAACATAAACTTATTCTACAGCAATTCCACTCCGAGGTCCTTATAAGGAGGCCTGTATTGTCCATCCCACAAAAAGGAAAATGTATGCACACACAGACACTTGTGTGTGAATGTTCATAGCAGTTTTATTCACCGTAGCTCAAAAGTGCAGACAACCCGAATGTCCATTGGCTGCTAAACAGATAAACAAAATGTGGTGTATCTATACAATGGAGTACTGTCCAGCAATGAAGAAAAATGAACTCCTGATAGCTGCTATATACAATACGTACGAATCTCAAATACATTATGCACAATAAAAGGAGCAGGACATAAAGGCTACATTTTGTATGATCTCATTCATATGAAAGGTAAAAAAAAAGCAACTCCATAAAGACAGAAAGCAGATCAGTGGTTAAACTGGGACGGGGGAGAGGAAGAGAGGGGTTGACTGTAAGTAGTCCCAAGACATCTTCTGGGGTGATGGAAATGTTCGAAAACTGGGTCGTGGTGATGGCCGTACAACAGCTATGCAAATTTACTCAAAATCACTGCATTGTCTATTTGAAACTGGTGGATCTAGTGGTATGGAAATTATATGCCAATAAAGCTGTTAAAAAGGTTTTTCCTAGTCAGGGTTGAGATCTCTGGGTTAGAAGCCAAGTATCCTAGGAGCCCCTCAGCTGGGACCCAGGCTCTGTTGGTACCCTCTCTCCCAACCCCCACTACAGCTCTGGGTCAAAATGTCCTCCGATTTTAGAAATTTCAGGAAGCTGCCAGCTGTCACCCGGGCTTCTTGTTTGGAGAAGTCTGGGATTTAATTCTGCTGCCTCAGCTCATATTAGTATAAACATCCTGGCTCCTGGCCACTCTGCCCGAAATAGAAAAGTGGGCATCAGAGGGAATGGGTGGGACGGTGGCAGGGACCACTAGGGGTGCCCCCACCCCTATCCTGAGCTGTCCCAAACAGCCTGTTAGGGAGGTTGAGTGCTAACCCAGAACAGAACCTGACTTTGGGCTCCAAGGCTCTGGTTTGCCCTGCACCTGCCCTGGTACCTGGCGGTGCTCAGGCTGATTCATTCTCCCAACATGCTATGCCTTTCCGCAACCCAGGCTTTGGTGTGGGCCGCATCCTTCCCCTCCCTTGCCCACCTGGAAAATCCTATTCTTCCTGCAAGATTCAGTTCATGGGTCATCTCTTCTGAAGGCTTCTAGTTTGCATGCCCCCCCCATCCCAAAAGAGCCCTTATCTTCCTGCAGCTGAGGGTTTATTTATGGTCTGCCTCTCCCACGCCTCTGTGGGCTCCCCGGGGGTAAAGAGCCTGCCTTATTTAGTGCTGCTTCTCCGGTTCGAGGGCCATGCTGAGTGAGGAAATGAAAGGGAGCGTGACACCACATCAGACACCGACAGCAGGGACGGGAAGGCCAGATGCGCCGTTCCCCTCATCTATTCCTGGCCTAAATGGCTTCTCTTATGTGGCCCCAGAATGGCCAGAGCGCCACTCCCTGTGGAAACCACAGTTTGGGGTGAAGCCTCCCTTCCACAGCCTGCCTGGGGCCAGGCCCGCTCGTCTTGGAAACTGCCTTAGTGTTATTTAAACTGCAGAACAGGGCCTATGGTTGGTAGCTCGGGCCTGGCCTGGGCGGGGGCAGCCTGGAACAGGGTCACGCGGGAGCCTCCCTTCCCAAACCACCAGGGCCTCGGGGTTTGAAATGTGAGGCTCCCTCTCAGCTGCTGCTTACTGTGGTGGAAAAGAATAAGGAGGTTAAAGTATATGGCAACCTCCACCTTCATGTTCACGCTCTGCTTTGTCCTGCATTGAGCCTGGGTCCTCAGAGGCCCTGATAGCAGGCTCCCAGCCAGGACTGGCTATTGCTGGAGAGGCCCTGCTCATCCTAACCATCTCTCCCAACCCCGTCCTGCTGTCCAGAGAGGCTTCTTAGTCCAGAAAAGTTGGCAGAGTGCTTAAAAGCCCCAGGATCTTTGCTCGACCTCTTCATCCCCATCTTGGGAGTAGAGGGACACTGGGCTGCTGGCAGGGACTCGGCCACAGTGGGTGGCTCGTGCTTTTCTTGGCACCCCAAAGGGCACTGCCTTGGTGTTTCCATCACAGAAACTAGAGCCTGGAATAGAAACGGGGATACCTGAAAAAGTCACCCAGACCTCAATCCAATGTGCTCTGTCCACCGCCAACAAACACAGTATTTAGAGCGTCAGGCACAGCGCTGGGCATAGGGCCACAAGGGAGAACAGCCTTGGCCCTGCGCTTAAGCAGCCACAGCCTAGTGGATGAAAACAATGGACAGACACTGAGCACAGGCCTACACGGAAATACAGAAGAGGGGACCTGACCTAGCCTGGGGGCAAGTGAGTTCAGGGAAGGCTGCCTAGTAGAGGTGACGTCTAAGCTAAGACTTGAAGACTGAATTAGGCAAAGTGGGAAGAGTGCGAGTAAACAGCATATGCAAAGGCCCAGGGTCAAGATGGCTGGGACTGGACGGAGACACGGTTTGAAGCTCCAGGGTGTGAGTAACAGGAATGTGTGTCAAACGGTCTGCCACGGTGCCGCTCACTGTGAGCCAAACTGAGGGTTTGGGACTTTATCCTGAAGACAACGATGGGACGTTCAAGGTTTTTAAGCCCAGGGTTATTTGATCTGATTTGCAATACGAGAAGACTTAAAGGGAGCCCTGGGACTGCGGGGTGGATTATAGACTAGAGGAGAAGCAAGGCTGGGGGACCGGAAGGCCATTTTAGAGACTACTGTAATAATTCAGAAAAGAGGTGTGGGGCAGGGAGCTTCAAATATCCCCCAACAGCAGAGTAGATAGACACTGGAAGACGGAATACAACCATGAAAATGAACTACAGCTGCCTGCCACAACAGGGATGGGTTTGCAAGTGTGATGTTGAGCAAAAGAAAATACAAAATAGGACTATATAATTCCACTTATATCAAGTTCAAGGAACAGGCAAAACAAAACTGTAGCGTTTAGGGATGCATGCTTAGGTGGTGAACTGTAAAAGGAAGGAAACAATGATCACAATAGTGGGGCAAGTGATTACCCCATTGGGGAATTCTGCTTGACAATACCTTGAGCTGAGTGTTTATTTAGGTGTTCACTTTGTGACTTTTTTTGTTTTTGTTTCTTAGAGAGGGGGAGAAATATCAATGTGTGGTTGCCCCTTGCACGCCCCCTAGTGGCGACCTGTCCTCCAATCCAGGCATGTGCTCTGACTGGGAGTAGAACCAGCAACCGTTTAGTTCATAGGCTGGCACCCAATCCACCGAGCCACACCTGCCAAGGCCAAATCACTGTTTTTACATTTCTGTATGAGTGCTAGTCTAACAAAAAGTTTAAAAATAATGGGGCTTCTTTTAAGGTAGTGGAAACAAAGATGGAGGTTTTTACTGTGCGTGGCAAGTGAGAAGATTTGAATCCAGTCTGATGAGAAACCTATTTTTTACTTATTTTATTTTTAAAAGATTTTATTTATTTTTAGAGGGGGAAGAGAGAGGGAGAAAAACAATGTGTGGCTGTCTCTTGCATGCCCCCTCCCGGGGACCAGGTTTGCAATCCAGGCATGTGCCCTGACCGGGAATTGAACTGGCAACCTTTTGGTTCGAAGGCCTATGCTCAGTCCACTGAGCTACACCAGCCAGGGCCTATTTTTTAACTGATTAGAGAAAATAGTGGGGAGAGACATGCTTTGTTGTTCCTCTTATTCATTTATTGGTTGTTTTTTTGTATGTGCTCTGACAAGGGAAGGAACCCACAACCTTGGCCTATAGGGATGACCCTCTAACCAAACTAGCCCGCCAGGGTGAAACCTAGTTATTCTTAAAACTGAGGTAACACTGCTATGTAACATACTAGTTTCAGATGTACAACAGAGTAATTAAATCTTTGCATACATTACAAACTGATCACCACAGTAAGTCTAGTTACTATTCATCACCATCAATGGGCTGCCTTTACCCATTTTGCCCATACCACCCCCTTCCCCGATAGCCTCCAATCCGTTGTGTCTGTAACTTCTTAAAAGATTCCACATGTAAGTGGAATCATATGGTGTTTTTCTGACTTATTTCCGTTAGTGTAATACCCTCAAGGTTGATCCATGTTGGTGCAAATGGCAGAATTTCCTTGTTAATGGTGGTTATTTCCGTATGCATACCTATATCACATCTTTATCCACTCAACCACTGATGGACATTTGGGTGTTTCCATACCTTGGCTATTGTAAATATTGCTGTAATAAACATAAACAAAAACATAGGGGTGCATATATCTTTCGAAGTTGGTGTTTTCTTCAGCTAGGTATCTAGAAGGGGACTACCTGGACCATATGGTAGTTCTGTACCATTTTCCTTAGTGGCTTCACCAATTAACGCTCCCAGCAACAAGTGTACAAGGGTTCCCTTTTCTCCTCATCCTCACCAACACCAGTTATTCATTTACTTTATCAAATAGAGAACTCTAGCCCTGGCTGGTGTGTCTCAGTGGATTGAGCACCGGCCTGTGACACAACGGGTCACTGGTTCGATTCCCAGTCAGGGTGAATGCCTGGGTTTCGGGCCAGGTCCCCAGTGGGGGGTGCGTGAGAAATAACCACACATGGATGTTCCTCTTTCCCCTTTATTTTCCCTCTCTCTAAAAATAAATAACATCTTGAAAAAAAGAGAACTGTAGTCCTTAATTACTATTCACACCACTGCCTCCAGTTTTGACGCTGCCAGCCCCACGAGGCTCCATGGGGACAAGCACCATGGACACAAGAGGCCGCCCAGCTGGGGTATCTGCAGGCTCTGGCTCCACATGGGAAGCTCAAGTAGAATAGCAGGTGGCGACTTTGTCTTTCTCTCGCTACCCTTGGCAAGCCGGCTCACTTGGGAGCCCAGGGGAAGGTGGGGCTAGTGAGTCTCTGGGCCTCTACAAAGGATCTCGCACGGAGTTGGGCATAGGGCACCCGGCCACTGCTAGTCTGCGGGGCCAACTTATGTGTCTGGTTTGAGGTCTCAGTGAGGATATGCACTGCAACTAGCGGCCACAGATGACAGTGTTGGAAAGCCCCTCAGATGCATTTAGTTTATAATTTCCCAACTTTGCTCAAAAGTCATCTTCGTTTTTTGAGTGTATGTTTGTACTTAAAATTAGCCAGCTGGACTCAGCAAGCAAAGCCATCTTTATTATGTCTCCACAGCTGTTCTTTCTTCTACTCAAGAACACTTATAACCTGTGCAGCCTTATTGTGGGAAAAGGTTGGATTTGCAAGCAGCCTGGATACGGGAAATGGCTGTAAAATATTCTTGACAGAACCCCAGAGAAGGCAAACGACCAGCTGAAAAGAGCCTGAGGTGCGCGGGGGCTAGGGCCCTGATCCACTCTAACGTTCACAGCTGCGTCACCAGGGCTCCACCCTCCGGCCGGCGTTTGAGCCGAGCCCCCGCAGGTTTCAAACCCGCCCCGCGCCCCCTGGTGCGCACACTCAGTCCGACCCTGCCTGCGCACCGCCCACCCGAGTCCTTCTGCCCCAGCCGGTGTGCTGGCGTGGGAAACTGAGGCAGGGAGTGTTTGTGGGTCCGTTCCTTCCTCAGTTCACACACCAGGGCCTACAAAGCTGCCTCCCCTGCTCAGACCCGCATGGAAGAAAAGGGAAAGACAGAAGGAAGGGGAGGGGGTCGAAAGCTAGCAGGGTCTGAGGACCTGGCCGGCACGCCACACTCAAGATGGCGGTCGGCTGCGGCGAAGTCCCTCAGAGGCGGTACCAGCGCATGCGTAGTGCGGAGTCCCGGCCCGGGACACAAGATGGCGGGAGCGGCGCTGGGGAGGGCGAGGCGGAGGCGGCAAAACGGGCAGCCGAGTAGAACGTGTGGCCGCATCCCCTCGAGTCCGCTTCAGGCAGGTAAGAGCCCCAGGAAGTCATGGTCCCGCCGCGAGCCGTGCCAGGATCCGGGAGTCCGAAGCTGCGTGGCGGTGGCCTCTCCGACGCTTTCCACTCGGGGCCACCGCTTGCTTCGTTTCTGCCGCCGCCGCCATCTTAGGCCTGCGGGTGGGCGGCCGGGCCGGTGGCCTGGGTGAAAGAGGTGGGCCCGGAGAGCGCGGGCGGAGCGGCCTCTAGGGCCCCTCCGCTGCTGCCGCCGCCACCGCCTTTGTGTCGGGCTCCGACTCTGAGTCGCCTCAGCCCGGGGGCGGGAGCGCGCGGCGGGGCGGGGGGCGGAGTCCGAGAGAAGGGCCGGCGCGCGCGCGCCAAACAGCCCGCCCCCGCTGAGGTGGGGGAGAGGGGAAGGTGTGCGCGCGCTGGGGGTCGCCCCTCCTTCGCGAGCCCCCCGCACCTGCGCACTTTGCCAGTCCTTTGACTCCGCCCTACGGGGCTGGAGGGTTCTGATTGGTGTATTACTGAAATGATCCCGCCCCATTATTGTCCAATCCAGGAATCGGACTGTACGTTCTGGTGGGTTCCCGTGGTTGCGCAGATAGAATTGTTTATCCATAAACTGTCAAACTTCGGTATGCTGGGGGCCAGCGAGCTACAGGATAAATAAAAACGTCGTTTTAATAATAGCATTTATTTATTACTGAGAGTGTACAATATGCTAGACTTAATGCGTATAGACCTTAGCGATTGAGTGCGGCTTACAAATCGGAAAGTGTCAGAAGGGCCTGGTGCCTAGGTTTGTCCAAACCCAGCTGGTACTTTGGTCAACGACTTGCTGTATTTAAATTAGCTGGAAAATTTAAAATTTTTCTGTAATTGTAAAATACTGATAAAGATTTGAAATGGCATAAAGCAAAATGTGGTTCATACGTCTCTCAGTCCCACTCTTGAGGCTCATTTAAAAAAATAGAAATTTTTGTGTGCCTCTCCTCCCCACTTCTGACTCCCAGGATGTGTCGTGAGGGACAGGAATCTGATCTTTTTTTTTTTTTTTTTACAAGCCTCCTGGTGACTCTGATGCATAGCGGGTTTTGGGGATGCTGCGGTGTCCCCATTTGGCCTCATTAAGCTGTGTGCTCTTGTGCCTGCTATGCATAGTTAATCTTCCTGATGCATTAATATCACACAGTATTTCTCGGGGAAGACAGTTTTCAATAAAGATGAACATGATGCGTTATATAATCTATTTGCATGTGTGTGCACTTTTTTTTTAAGACCTCAGTCAAAGAAGTATATTTTTCTCTCTCTGTGGGTGGCTTAGGACCTGCCCCTGATTGGTGATGTGTGCGGTGGTTCACTTTCCCCTCATCTTAGGGATACTTTGGTTGGCAGGACGAGTTGCACAATTTGCAGGGGTCAGTGTGCAAAATGAAAATGTGGGCCCCTTGTTAAAAATTTCAACACAGTGACAGCAGAGCGTTAGATTAGGCTCAGGGCCCTCTGCAACATGGAGCTCTAGGTGCCTTCAGGCTGCAAGTCTGAGGGCGAACCTGTTGGTTGGAAAGCTTGAGAAGTACCATTTTCATCCCCAGAAGTCCCAGCTCTCCCACAGTGTGTTCTGCAGGCTGCCAGTTTGCTCTGTGTCATTGCCCCTCTTGCTGTTGTCCCTGCTCTGCAGCATTTCACAGGTCTGTGACTCTTTTCTTTATTTGCTCTGCAGCTGCCGATGCAAGGAGTTCCCTGGGTCCCCGTTCACTCCACTGCTGACCAGCCTGCCCACCTGAGCTGAGCCTTTCTGCAGGCCTCCCTCCTGCCTCTGTGGGGCCCTGTGGCGTGGGGTCCGTCCGGCCGGAGAAGAAAACCCTCTCATGCTAGCGTTGCAGACCCCAGAGGGTGAGAAAAAGGGGGATCTCGTTCAGCCTTGAGACCTGTGGGCTCAGCCCCAAGGCACCAGGAACCCTTCTTCCTCAGAGAACCAAGGCAGCCAGAGTCTTTCTCCCTTTGGTCAGTGGTTCCAAACCTTTTTGTCCCCATGGCCTCCTTTTTGTTGTACGTGTCGTCTTGCTCCCGAGTTTTATCCGCCAGACTGTATCGACCAAGTAGCCGTTCACTTGTTCCTTTCCAGATTAACGGAGATGTTTGCGACTGAGTATACAATAAAATCAGTGTCCCGGTGATTTCTATGATGTTGTCAACAGCCCATCAGAGCTTCTGATCAGCATGAGATAATCAATGTGTCCACAATGAGTTGATAAAATTTCAGCAAGCAAAGATAACTGATGTTTAAATGTGCCTTTGTGGCCTAAACGTTTGGTTTCTTTTGGGTATTGTGACATATTTAAAACACCTTTAGGATCACTGACGTGGTCACGATTGGCCACCTAGGAGTCTAACGCCAAGGTGGGAACCACTTTGTCCATTGAGACTTGTGCTGGGTGTGTTTCGGGTGGGAGTGGTAGGTAATACACATCTGAAGGAGCTGACCCTCTTCCTAGTACTTAAATAAAATTTCACCTGGGAATTACAAAGGATTGCATTAGATATTCCTTCTCAGTTCCACTGGTTCGTTTAGCAACAGGTTGCTTCCTACCCTGTAGCATAAAATGAGGCATCCAGTTAGATGCCATCTCCCTTCCCAGGCTGTGCCTTGTGCCGGTGAGATTTTACTGGATAGACGCAGGAAAGAGGAGCTACAGTTCCTCCTTGTGGGGTTACCTTCTCAAGGGCAGACTCTGTTCTGTCTCTTTTGTCGCAAGTGCTTTGTAAACATGCGTGGAATAAACAGAGCTCCTGGGGGCCCAGGGACCCTGCTGAGCACTTTGGGGAGAGAGAGCTACACTGGACCCAGTCCCTAGTCCTGGGAGAGCTGACAGTCTAATGGGGAGAAACACCCAGCAGATAGACCATGACTTCCTGCGTGCCACCGTGCAGATACTCGTGGCCCCAAGGAGGGGCTCTGACCACTTGCTTGGGGAAGGGAGAGTTAAGGAAGGGTTCCTGGAGGATGTGAACCTAGTGGCAAACCAGGAAGAGAACTGGGGAAAGAACATTTCAGGCCAGAGGAGCAACAGGAGTGTACCCATTTTACAGCTGAGAGACTGCGACCTAGATTCCAGGCTCCTTCTGTGGCACTGTGCTGGCCCCCTGGGACAGGTCTGGGTTGATGTGCCCACATCTGCAGGTGCTCCCGGGGCCCTCTAGGTTGTAACTGATGGGTGGCGGTGGAGCTGACCTCCATGCCCCGCTGGCCCTGACACCCTTTGGTCCTCTGTGGCAGGTCCGGTGTGGGTGCTGAGATGGCCAAAGAGAATCACGGCAGCCCCCGGGAGGAAGCATCCCTGCTGAGTCACTCCCCAGGCACCTCCAATCAGAGCCAGCCCTGTTCTCCAAAGCCCATCCGCCTGGTGCAGGACCTCCCAGGTACTGGCAAGGGGCAATGGCAGGGTGGCGGGCTCAGAAGGGTGCCCAGGAGCCTCCTTGACCGGGCCTGGTTCCATGCTTGTTTGCAGAAGAGCTGGTGCACGCGGGCTGGGAGAAGTGCTGGAGCAGGAGGGAGAGCCGTCCCTACTACTTCAACAGGTTCACCAACCAGTCCCTGTGGGAGATGCCCGTGCTGGGCCAGCACGACGTGATTGTAAGTGCCCGCCTCGGGCTTCTGGGTCTTCCCCACCCACATGTGCCCTGAAAGCTATTTTCTGCCTAGTCCTGTGGGTACAGTGACAGCAGGACACACAGCCCCTGCCCTCGTGGAACCTGGAAACCGATGATTAAAATAGTGCACGATACTGAATGTGTACTACCTGTCGGGCACTGTGCTTGGGACGCAGCGTGAACGAGATAGACGTGGTCCTGCCCTTGCACTCCCAGGGCACACCATCTGCTGGAGGAGCGGGCCAGTGGGATTGCACTGTGGCACTTGAGTGAAGGAGGGCGTTAGGGTACATCAGGGATCCTGACTGGGTCCCGGGGTAGGGGATTCTCCGCGAGCTTTTCTGAACGAGTGGCTAAGATAAAAAGGTTAGCTGAGGATAAGTGGTAAGGGGAGGACAAGGGCATTCTGGGAGCTGCAATGTCAGTGTGATAGGGGAGGTATGGGCTTTCTGATGGGAGTGTGGGCTTCTGGGTCCCTGTCATTGGGGTAGGCTTTCTTTTCTTGCAACAGTCAAGCCAGTTGGCACCCCCATTTTGCAGATGAAGATACTGAGGCTCAGAGAGGGAAAATGACTGGTCTAAGACCTCACAGCCAGTAAGAGGCAGGGCAGGACTTGAACCTGGTGTGATTTCAGGGCCCCACTGCCCATCATCACATTTGTAGTCTTGGTGTCACCAAAGGAGTTCATTCACAGGGCCTTGCTTTTTAAAAAAACAAGCATTTCTTGAGTTTTTCTTTCATTCATGACTTTCATTCTAGTTCTTAACACATTAAGCGTGGAGCCGATTTTGCTGGACTTTTGTTCAGGTGGCGGGCCGGCGACCACTCGATGGGTGTTGAGTTAGAGCATAAACAGGCGCACAATGGTGCAGCCAATGCAAAACTTCATTAAAATGACAACATTTATTTTTTAACCTTGATACTGCTGGTCCCATGCACCGATGTCGCCCAAATGAAAAGTTCGCTGTCAGTCCCCACGGACCGACGCTGCACTTAACGTGTTAAGGAAAAGTAACTAACGTGTACTGAATGCTGGCCTCACGCCAGATGTCATGTTAACCTGGTCCTATTCAGTGACTTGTTTAATCACTGTCGCAGTGGCAAGGTCTCATGGCCATTTTGCAGGTGAGGGAATTAGGGAGGGAAGTAACCCGCAAGGTCACACAGTTGCAAGTATTGGGTTGGCCAAAAAGTCTTCATTTAGTTCTTTTTGTAAAATAAAAGGCACGTTTTTCATTTTCACGAATAACTTCATTGATCTGGATGTTCTGAGTAGGTCGGCTGTCTCCCACTACTGGCTTCTAGTGGGTAGAGGCCAGGGGTGCTGCTCAACATCATCCAATGCATGAGAGAGCCCCACGGCAAAGAATTATTTGGTCCAAATGTCGGTACTACCAAGAAACTTCGCAAATGACTTTAGACACGTTTGGTCGCAGCACCTTCTGCACGCACTGCACAAATCTTTGTGTTTCAGTGGCGTTTTTACCTGTCTTAAAATAATGAAGCATAACGTGCTGAAAATGTTGCATGTTTTCTTCCATCTTCAACAATGAACTGGCTGCACAAAAATTCACCAATTCTGATTTTTTTTTAAAAATTCACGCTGTGTTGGCAGCTGTCACAATACAATCTAACAAAATCGTTTCAAATGAAGTTCAGGACAACTAAGCACTACGAGCCATCGTACGGGAAAAAACACAACAGACTTTCTGGCCGACCCAGCAGCATCAGGAGTGGGACCCGGTGTGCCTTCTGCATCCCAGCCCCCCTGTTCATCTCGAAGGAGTAGGAGCAGGGGCGGGGGCATCAGGATTCCGCAGTACCGGGACTCCTAAGCTGCTGGCCCTGATTGCAATCTGCCGGTCTCCCTCCTCCAGTCGGACCCTTTGGGGCTGAATGCGACCCCACTGCCCCAAGACTCAAGCTTGGTGGAAACGCCCCCGGCTGAGAACAAGCCTCGGAAGCGGCAGCTCTCGGAAGAGCAGCCAAGCGGCAATGGTGTGAAGAAGCCTAAGGTAAGTGCAGCGCCCTGGTAGGCAATCAGCAGGTTCCCTGGTTCTCTGCAAGGGCTGGGCTTTGGCAGGTCAGTCGGGGGTCAGCCCAGGGCTCCTCAGGTGCGCACAGCGCCGGAGCCATTGGCCATCTCTCCTAACTTGATGCCTTTGACTCTTTTGCTCCAGATCGAAATCCCTGTGACACCCACAGGTCCATCGGTGCCCAGCTCCCCTAACGTCCCAGGAACCCCAACACTGAAGATTTGGGGGACATCCCCTGAAGATAAACAGCAGGCAGCTCTCCTCCGACCCACTGAGTGAGTTTCTGCTGACTGGCTTAGGGGCATCCATCATCGGTGGCCAGCCTGCCTGGGACTGAGGGTGTGTGGCAGCCGGCAGGGTGCCCCTCCTCCCCTTTCCTCCCCGTCCCTCATTGCTCCTGTCCGTGCCCCAGGGTGTACTGGGACCTGGGTATCCAGACCAACGCTGTCATCAAGCACCGGGGGCCTTCGGAGGTGCTGCCCCCACATCCCGAGGTGGAGCTGCTCCGCTCCCAGCTCATCCTGAAGCTGCGGCAGCACTACCGGGAGCTGTGCCAGCAGCGAGAGGGTAACTGTCTCCTGGGGGGCTCGGCCTCCTTTGTTTTACCCACCTATAGCAGGAGCGAGGGGCCGCCAGCTGGACCCACTGGCTGAGCACGCACTGTAGAGGGCACAGGCCTGCTGGAGTCCCAGCTCCACCGAGCACTGGCTCCGTGAGCTTGGGCTCATCACTCGGCCTCTCTGCACTTGGCTCTGTGTTGCCGCCTGTGAGACAGGGACAGCAGTGCCCACGTAAAGGGCGGCCGGGGTCAGTAACAGCAACATGCAGTAACTGACGCGTTCGGAGCGCTCACTCTGCCAGGTGCCGTCTGTGAAAGGGTGTAAACGCGGAAGCTCCCAGAGTACTTGCAGGGAATAGGTGGGATGGGAAGTGCAGAGCAGCAGCAGCTTTAATTAGTTAATAACCCTGCTTAACTTTGCTGAAACATAGAATGCCTCCTCTTATTCTATGTAACTCTTATTAACATACTTATAAAACTAGTTATTTTCAGAATATACTTTGGAAAACGTCACTGAGAGTGGAAGCCCCGACACCCTGCCCCGCGTCCCGTTTCCTGTCGCACCTCCAGTGCTGGGCCGCACGGAGTCTGCCGATTAAACCCAGACCGTCATCAGCTCTCCTGTTTGCAGGCATTGAGCCCCCTCGGGAATCTTTCAATCGCTGGATGCTGGAGCGCAAGGTGGTGGACAAAGGCTCTGACCCCCTGTTGCCAAGCGACTGTGAACCGGTTGTGTCGCCCTCCATGTTCCGTGAAATCATGAACGACATTCCCATCAGGTACGGCCCCACAGCTGAGGCTGGCCCAGGCCACAAGTTCGTGTCCGGTTCTGTGCATAAGCGCTCTGACACTGTCCACTCTCTAACCAGGTTATCTCGAATCAAATTTCGGGAGGAAGCCAAGCGCCTGCTTTTTAAGTACGCAGAGGCTGCCAGGCGGCTCATCGAGTCCAGGTTTGGTTCTTTCCTGCCTCCAGCAGGAGGGCTCTGTGGTGGGGGCAGGGGCGTCGTAGGCCATTGGCTCACCCACGGGGCTGTCACTGCTCTTGGTGGCAGAGCGGGGCTGAGCTCCCAAAGGCAGGGGAAAGGCTGCAGTGTCAGCCTAGGGGCTGATGCCTAGAAGTGGAATGGGGGAAACTTGGGAAGCAAGGGGTGGAGCAGACACTTGACCTCTGCCCCCACTATGCGCCCTCCGGCAGGAGTGCGTCCCCTGACAGCAGGAAGGTGGTCAAGTGGAACGTGGAGGACACCTTCAGCTGGCTGCGGAAGGACCACTCGGCCTCCAAGGAGGACTACATGGTAAGGGGCTCCGAGTAAGGCCAATGGAAAGGCTGTGTGGCCACTTCCTCCCAGAAGCCCACTCTGCCTGCCCAGGCTAGGTAGGGCCCACAGCAGCCTGCTGACACCCCTCGGTCCCTAAAGTCACCTACCTGGAGATGTCTGTGTAGGTCCCGGCTTTCTCCCAAAGAACAGTGCTGTTAAGGTTCCTAACGAAATCCTGTGCTTGGCCGTACATGTCAGCACCTGCCTTTTCAGCTTAACGAACAGTCAGCGTCTCTTGAGCGACTTTTAGAAACAGGTTGACACACTGTCTTTTCTGGGGTGTGTGTTCACGTCACATTTAAGAGTTACCACAAGATTCAGTTCACTTCCCTAACACGTCCCAACCAAGTCTTTGTTCTGGCCCAAACCCATCGCTTTTTTAATTCTCCACCAGCACCAGCAATGGGCTTTCTTTTCAGGACCATTTTTCACAAGAGACAACGTTTCGCACTTCATGATAGTAACTGTGTACTTGACACGTAGAGACTAACAAAGGTAGGTGTGTGCTCACTAGCCAGTGACTCATTCTCACTCGTCACTTGCACGTGTGACTCAGCAAAACTGAAAATGCCCAGTTATCCTTGCAAGTTGCTAAAAGCTTACATTTCAAATCTGCAGTAACCAAGGACCGACCCCATTTTTTAATGATCTCTCCCCCCAGTAGACTGAAAGGAAGCACTTGATGAGCAGCGACAATGCCTGGTTGTCTATTTCCCCAGCCAAGTATCACGGGACCTGGCACAGGGTAACCTTGGCATTTATTGGACACTTACTGTATGCTAGGGGCTTGTCAGGCCCTAAACGGGAATGATCACATTTGATATTCCAAGTGCCCTGTTAGGTACTTCAGGTGCCCGTAACAGTTGAGGAATGATTCAGAGACAGGGATTTATGCAAGTGACACAGCTAGTGAGCAGCAGAGCCCGTTCCAAAATGGGGACCGCGGCAGCCCGGCGGCCCTCCCCTGCCCCCAGCCCACCAGCCCCTCTCTTGCAGGACCGCCTGGAGCACCTGCGGAAACAGTGCGGCCCCCACGTCTCGGCTGCTGCCAAGGACTCCGTGGAAGGCATCTGCAGTAAGATCTATCACATCTCCCTGGAGTACGTCAAACGGATCCGTGAGAAGCACCTTGCCATCCTCAAGGAGAACAACATCCCAGGTAGGGGCTGACGGCAGGGCGCCTGCTGTGACGCCGTCAGTCCTGTGCGCTAGGCCCTGATCGAAGGGATGGGCGAGACAGCCTCAAGGCCAGACTGGTTTGGGGAGGACCACTCCTCCCAGCAGTGTCTGGGGCGCGACCTGCTGCGTCCTTTGGCCAGGGGTCTCAGCACTCCTAGGAAACGGGGAGAAGTGGCGAGAGAAGGTGGGAGAGACAGGCAGGCTGGGGCTAAGTATTGTTAGTTGGACCTGCATTTAGAGCCATTCTCTTGTAAGCCTCAGTCTCCTCAAACAGGTATGATACCTGGCCAGTAGGATCATGTGAGGACTCAGTGGTAACTTAGTGTTTGGCCCCCAAAAGATCCCTAAGTGAGGTATTGTAACTATTGTGAAGCTGATGCAGTTTTATTTCCATGCGGTGTTTGGGCCTGCTTCCCCACCAGGCCCCAAGGCGTAGCACAGTGGGAGCCTGGGTCAGTACAGGGCCCCGGTCACAGGCCACCAGTTCTTGCCCCCACTGATCCCTGACCTGTCCCTCGGAGCTGCATGCACTTTCCCACGGGATGGGATGTGCCTCCCTTGGTGACTGGCACACAGTGAGCACCGAGGTTGGCCAGGTGGGGGCAGGGTGGGTCCTCACTGCTGCCTCTGTCTGCAGAGGAGGTGGAGGCCGCAGAGGTGGAGCCCCGCCTGGTGTACTGCTACCCAGTACGGCTGGCTGTGTCTGCGCCGCCCATGCCCAGCATGGAGATGCACATGGAGAATAATGTGGTCTGCATCCGGTATAAGGGGGAGATGGTCAAGGTCAGCCGCAACTACTTCAGTAAGCTGGTAAGAGCCGGCAGGAGGGAGGCAGGTCTCCACAGGTGGGAGAGGCGGGGACGGGTCCCTCTTGACCTGAGTCCTGAGCAGGAGGCCAGGGAGGACGGGGAGCCTGTGCTGAGCCCACTTTCTGCCCCGCAGTGGCTCCTGTACCGCTATAGCTGCATCGATGACTCGGCCTTCGAGAGGTTCCTGCCCCGAGTCTGGTGTCTTCTCCGCCGGTACCAGGTGCAGGCCTGGGGCGGCAGGGGAGGGCTCCGCTGGTGGGGGGCGCCGAGCTCCAGGTGCTGACTGTGGCCACCCTGCAGATGATGTTTGGCGTGGGCCTCTACGAGGGGACAGGCCTGCAGGGATCGCTGCCAGTGCACGTCTTCGAGGTCCTTCACCGACTCTTTGGTGTCACCTTTGAGTGCTTTGCCTCGCCCCTCAACTGCTACTTCCGCCAGTACTGCTCTGCCTTCCCCGACACAGACGGCTACTTCGGCTCCCGAGGGTGAGAGTCGGGGCTGCTGGGCCGCTGCCGTGCAGGCCTGGGAGGCTGTCATCCAGGGCGGAGACCCCACCCTGGCCAGCTGCTTTCTAATGCTGTAGGGCTTTGGAGCTGGGCGGTCTCTGGTGCAGTCCCTGCCTTCACCCTGCCAGGTCACTCTGTGTGACCTTGCACCCCCACCCCCACCCCGCCTGTGGGTTTCTCAGTCAGTTCGTATTTGGGGTGCTGGGAGGCAAGAGAAATGGTGGTGCAGGCCCCCCAGGCCTTACGGACTTACATGGGGGTGGGAGGCGAGTTCAGAAAGGAGGTGATGCTGTCTCCAGTAGGAAGACGGGGCCAGGCCCGCAGCAGGGCAAGCTCAGCAGCCAGGGAGCCCCTGAGTGTGGCTTGTGCTGTGGTGGCAGTGGGGTAAGAGCTGGGTTTGAGCGCCAGCCCTTCCACTGGTCAACTTCGTGACTTGGGTCGTCAAGCCCCAGCCTGTCTTCATGTATTCAGTGGAGATGGCCACATGTTGTTCCAGGATGAATTAAGGGTCAGTGTTGGCCTCTGGCCTGATCAGGGCCATGTCTTCAACATGGCTGCCTACAGGTGGGCAGCACCTGTCTTTGGCCGAGACCGGAAGTTAGAGTGCTCACCTCTGTCCCCAGGCCCTGCCTGGACTTCTCCCCGCTGAGCGGTTCCTTTGAGGCCAACCCTCCTTTCTGCGAGGAGCTCATGGATGCCATGGTCTCTCACTTCGAGGTGGGTGTGCTGCTGCAGGCCTGGGGGTGGCAAGCAAGATCGCCAGCCGCCCGGGGAGCAGCCCTGACAGCCACCCCGTGCCACCTCCCGTAGAAACTGCTCGAGAGCTCTCCGGAGCCCCTGTCCTTCGTCGTGTTCATCCCGGAGTGGCGGGACCCCCCGACGCCGGCGCTCACCCGCATGGAGCAGAGCCGCTTCAAACGCCACCAGCTGGCCCTGCCCGCCTTTGAGCATGAGTACCGCAGTGGGTCCCAGCACATCTGCAAGAAGTGGGTGCTACAGGAGGGCTGGGGCGGGGGGCGGGGCCAACTGGGCTGGCCGAGCCGACCCTGAGCCGCTGCCTCTGCCCGCAGGGAGGAGATGCACTACAAGGCCGTCCACAGCACGGCCATCCTCTTCCTGCAGAACGACCCCGGCTTTGCCAAGTGGGGGCCGACGGCGGAGCGGCTGCAGGAGCTGACTGCTGCCTACCGGCAGTCTGGCCGCAGCCACGGCTCCAGCTCCTCCTCCTCATCCTCCTCAGAGGCCAAGGACCGGGACTTGGGCCGAGAACAGGGCCCTAGCCGAGAGCCTCACCCCACTTAACACATCTTGCGGGGAGGAGGAGCCCCGGGTGCTGGTACGGACCGCGGGACTCGGGTCTCGCGGGCTGCCAACGACATAGGAAGAGTATGGCTCTGCCAAGGCTCCCCTCCCTGCCCCACCCCCCAACTTCCCACCTCAGACTCCAAGTCCCTTGTAAATAGGTCCCACCCCTTCTCCCCCCACCTGTGCCACCTTGTTTCATTTGTAAAAGGAAATACAAAAGCCCTCTCCCAAGAACGAGTGAGGGTCTTGAGGGCAGATGGCTCGGGAACCTGGAGCCACTCTGGGGCCACAGGGCTGTACTCCAGGCTCACCTCACGACCCCTGGGCCCTGCCGCCCCACCCCAGGGCTCCGGTGTCTTAACTTCCCACCCTGCTGTCCCCACAACTGGGACCCTGGTGGCCTCAGCCTCTGCCCAGCAGGTCTGGAGTCCAGAGCCCTGGACCCTCTATCTGGTAAGCCCCACACTCCCACCACTGAGCCTGAGGATGGGCGGCCATGCCCAGGAGGAAAGCTGGACCCCACTGGCCCTGGAACCGCGCAGGGAGTGGGCAGCAGGCGTGTCCCAGTCCAGGGTCAGGAGAAAACGCAGCCCAGAGCTATCACCTGGCTGCGCTGCCTGCTGCGGACCTCTGCATGCGGAGCAGGTGCCCCTTAGGCCCGGGGGCTCTCGCAGGCTGTTAGGCCTGCCCTGCTTTGGGGCCACTGTACTTACACGGGCGAGGCTGGATGCACTGCAGGCCAGGCCGCCTCCACCTCGCTCCCCCCTTGTGGCTGTGACAGGCTCCACCTTTCCTTCTGCTCCCCAAGTCTTGCCTGCTTCATGCTGTAGCAACAAGTGGACAAACTGAGCTGGCCAGGGCTGGACTCTGGTCCCTTTATTGAGACTGAGAGGCCAGTGAGTCCCTCCAAACAAAAATAAATTTCTCTCCCAAAGCCTGCCTGCAGGCTGGGGCACCCAGCACGTCCTGGCTGGTGCCCATGGCTGTCCCCCAACCCCTACAGCACAGGTGTGGCTCCCCTGGAGTGACAGGATGCTGGCTTCCCAGTATCCGGAGACCCTAGGTGGAGCAAGGACATGAGTCCTGGGGGGCTCCCCCATCCCCGCAGGGCCGGCCCCAACATCGTGGTCTGCGTTGTGCCCCGGGGCTCAGTCATCGGTCAGGGTGATGACGTCGTACTCGATGCCCTGGTGCTGCAGCTGCTGGAGGTGTTCAGGCACCGTCTCCTCTGTGCCAAACAGGCCCTGGGCTTGGGCCATGGCAGCGTCGGCCACCGCTGCCAGAGGAGGGGAAAGGATGGTGAGCCCGAGGCCCCAGAAGCTAGGCCTGGGCCCCATGGTCCTCAGGGGCCGGCACCATACCTGTGACAGCTGAGTGTGCCGCAGCCTCAAGCTGGGCCTGTGTTACAAGCTGCTGGCCTGGGGACACAGGCACATACTGGATCTGGAAGGGAGAAGCCAGTGAGACGCCTCGGAGAGTCCCGCCCGCGCCCCAGCTCCATCAGGCTCCCCAAGCCCTACCTGGGACTCCTGAAGGAACGGGGCCCCTTGTTCGTACTGGATGTGTGTGATCTGGCCCTCCTGTACCTGTAGAGAGGGAGCCAACCTGGTGACTCCAGGAGGAGCTGTGCATCCCCCTCCCCTGTCCCACCCTCACCCCAGGCCTGGCCTACCTGGATGTGGTGCCCCTCTGGGACCACAACGTATTCCTGGGGGAGCAGGTGCTGCACTCCATCCTGAGAGATGATGTACTGTACCTGAAGGAGGGTGGAGAGGAGACAGGTGCTAGGCCCTGCTCACCAGGAGCTCAGCAAGGACCCCAGAGCAGGGGGCCGGCGACACCACTGGCAGCTGCAAGCACACACCCTGGGAGAGGTGGTTTGGGAAGTACTGCTTGTCCCCAAAGTGGGGCCTGGGATGTGGGCACTCACACTGAGGTGTTCCGCTCACCTGGTTGTCGGAGGTCACCAGATGCTGCACCGTCTGGCCGTCTGCTGTGGTGATCTCTTGGATGTAGGTGGCTTCTTCCTGCCACAGGCAAGCCAGCACTAGCCTCAGCTCTCCATGCGCCCCAACCTGCCCTTGACCTGCCAGCAGGGCCCTCTGCTCTTACCTGATTGGTCACTGTCTGTTCCTGGGCCACGATGATGTGTTCCTGGCCCAGGGCCTGCTGCAGCTGTTCCGGCGCCAAGACCCCATGACTGGACTGCAGGGCGGCTGGGCAGAGAGGGGAGGGTACTCACCGGGGGCTCCAGGAAAATCTGAAATGGCCCGGCCCCCACCATGGCCCAAAGGGTGTTCTCTAGGGCAGTGCCTCAAGTCCCTGGTCTACCCTGGGTCCCCGGGGCAGCTCACTGTGCAGTGTGGCCAGTGTCTCATCGTCACTGTTCAGGATGATGGTCTGGGTAGGGGGCTGGGCTGGGGCCCGGGCAGTAGGGGTCCCTGCCTTTCTCCCGTCAGGACTGTGTAGCCGCTGGATGTGGAACTTGAGGTGCCCATTCCGGTTGAAACTGTGGGGGAGGGACGCAGGCTCAGGGGCAGCCCTCCCGCAAGTGCCCAGCCGCCCTGCCCAGCCTCCCCCAGCCTCACCGCTGCCCGCAGAGGTGGCACGAGAAAGGCTTCTCGTTGGTGTGGGTCAGCACGTGCCGCCGCAGGTCCTTCTTGTTCTTGGAGGCGAAGCTGCACTGGCTGCACTGGTGAGGCCGCAGGCCGGAGTGCTGCACCATGTGGGCCTGTGGGGGCCGGGCGGGCGTGAGCAGGGCCGAACACGCTGCCCCCAGGCAGAGCTGTCGGGGGCCCGTCCCCTGCAGGGGCTCTGGGAGGGGCCGGGCAGAAAGCACACACCAGACCAAGATTTGGGGCTGTGTGCTTACGAGACGGGAAAGCCACGGGCTCTGTCATTAGGTCACTTGGAAAACCCTGTCCCTGCTCTCAGACTCAGTTTACCCCAAGGAACATACACGTTCGGACGGAGGGAACCTCTGATGGTCTCCCCAGCCCTGACATTCTAGGGCCCTGGGCCCAGCTCCCCAGTTTCAGCTGCTGCAGGAATTCAGTGTGTGGCTGGATCTGGAAATCCCCGGGGAGAGGGAGGGAGCCCCCCAACTGGACCATGAACCTGCCCTGGAACCTTCCTTGGACTCTGCACGCTCTGTACTCCTAAACGACTCAGATTTCCCTAAGCACGCCTCCACACCTCCTCTGTGACACCACTGCACCCAAGGCCCGTGACTTGCTCCTGTCTGTGCTCTGCATGGGGACACTCGGGGGACACTGCTGCGCACCAGCCATGTCTCTGCTCTCCCTCCCCCCAGAGGGAGCCCCTGAGCGCCTCGCTGAGTCATCTCTGACTAGAAGGGAACGGACAGCTGGCTTGAGGGGGGCGTTCGGTCAGGGTTTGTCACACAAGCCGGTGCCAGCTGGGGTACAGGGGACCGCACTTACCCGGACCTCGGGCCACTGTCGGGCACTGAAGGGGCAGTCAGGGCACTTGAAGGTACTCGGGCCGGCGTGGGCCCGTTTGTGGCTCTCCATCTCAGCTCGGCCAAAGAAGGCCTCGGCACAGATCTTGCAGGAAAATTTCTTGGATGATGCGGTGGCTGCAGATGGTGGTGAGGGGGGCACTACTAGGCCCAGGGCTTTGCTGGCTGTAGCAGGTGGGGAGGCAGAGCCCTGGGGGTCCCCTGCCGGGCGGGTTCTGGCTGGAGGCGGGGACTCAGGGCCATCTCTGGGCGGCCCCCCACATTGCAGCAGAGGCCACTTGGCTCCGGAGGTGAGCGCATCGGGACTTGGGAAGGAGACGGAGCCGTCTGCAGCCAGCTGTGGACAGGCGGGAGTGTGAGGCGCCAGGCGGGGCGGGGCGGGGCCGGGAGATGGGGCGGGGCGGGCCACCCAGCCTCACCTCGACGTGGTGCAGCTGGGTCCCATCGGCCGCCACGATGTAGTGGGTGCCAGCTTCCTTCAGGGCTTCGCTCACCACCACGGTCTGGGCCGCCTCCCCTGGGGGCTCCTCACTGGGGGCACAGCGGAGGGGAGAGGCGAACCAGGGTCCTGAGAGGGGCTGGAGGGCCACAGGAGGCCCCTTCCCCAGGGAAGTCATCAGCTGTGGGGTGTGTGCACCAAGGGTGGACCCTGGATTAAATCCTGGCTCTGCTCTTCACCAGCTGAGCCTCCACTGTCTGTAGAGTGCCGTGCTGCTCAGGAGTGGTGACCCCGTACCCTTGATGGGCACGGTGGGGAGTGGCGGGGCGGAAGCTCGAGGGGTCCAGCCCAAGGCTGGTCAAGTGGGGGAGGCAGGGCCCACCGCCCAGGAGCAGAAGACAGGCGCAGAGATTGGACTGCCAGGCCCTGGCCCAGTGACCCCTGGACCCCCATCCCTGCTACACAGTTCGGTGCTTGGATTCAGGCCTTCCTAAGACTGCCTGGGGGTTCGGTCAGCACACAAGATACAAACAGTTCTGTCTCAAACTTGCTCAGTGTGGAGGAAGCGGAGAGAAGATGCCAGCAAGGACCAGAGTTTGTTTCAAAGGTCAGAGCTGGGAAACGCCTCAGGAATCATCCAGAACGAAGAGCACACGGGCTCCAGAACCAGCGGGAGCAGGACTGAAATCCTCACCCACTGCAGGTCTGACCCAACTGGCCTGCTTTCTCATTTGTAAAATAAGGGAAACGTGGATCTCACGGGAATGGTTTAGGTGAGTTCACAGATGTCCACTGCCTGGAACATCTACGCGGCCACGAGGCAGTAGCGTATGACTCCTGAGAAGGAGCCAACTCCCCTATGGCCCCATCACTCGATATGTATTAGGACTTTTACCTCCTGCCAACTGGGCCTGGACGGGCAAGGGTCCTCCTCTGACCGCCCTTAGCATGCTTACGGGCTGAAGGGAGCCTTGCAGGCAGCAGGCCTTACCTGTAGGGTGTGCCAGGAGCTGATGTCCCTTCTTCTATAGGGGGTGCTGTGATGACGCTGTACCCAGCCCCACCAAATGGACCGGGTGCCAGGGTGATCTGCTGTAGGTCAGGGGGGCCTAGCTGGCTCTCAGCTGCCACCCCGCCCTCCGGCTCTGCCACATGGAGGGTGACCACTTGTGCAGCAGCACCCGAGGGGGAGGGCTGCCCACCGGGGGACGCCAACTGTGCTTCCACATCCTCCGACTTCACCACGGCCACCTGCAACGGCAGCGGTGCACATCTGGAGCAGGGTCTGTGGGAGCTGGTGCTCCAGGCCCTGGCCAGACCCGGCGCCTCCAGCACTCATTTGCACAACCCCAACTGTGTGTTCTTCCCGAAATGCTGCCCGGCTCCCCAAACCCCAGCCAGCTCCTGCAAACGGACTCAGCCAGAGTTCGGGAGGGCACTGCGGCCCCCCAGGGACACGCGGCAGTGTCTGCAGACATTTCTTTGGTTGTCAGTTGGAGAGGGGGTGCAGTGGGTGACTAGGGGGTAGGGGTCCGGGATGCTGCTGAACATTCCAGGATGCACAGGATGGCCCCCATCACGAAGAATTATCTGGCCCCAAATGCCAGGGTTGAGAAATTTTAGGGTAGACAGACAAGTGGCAAACCACTTAAGAAAAAATATAAAGTCAGAGTGTGCGACCTCAGATCTTACTCCAAAGTCTGCTTCAAATGGATTAGAGACTGAAACATAACAATAAAACTCTCAATATAGATGAAGAAAAAGTGTGGCTAAGTATGTTTATAACCCTGGGGTAGGAAGACTTTTCTAATCATGACAGAAAACAGCTACTACCTACAGCAAAACAAACCACGATATTAGAAAATAAAGAAATTGGGGGGCGAGCGGGACTTAACAATTCATACAAGAGATAAAAGACGGATTTCCACCCTGGCAGGTGTGGCTCGGTGGATTAAATGCCAACCTGCGAACCAAAAGGTTACTGGTTCGGTTCCCGGTCAGTACACATGCCTTGGTTGCAGGTTTGGTCCCCGAGTTGGGGTATGTGCAAGAGGCAACCGACTGATGTTTCTCTCCCTTTCTTTTTCTGTCCCTTACCCTCTCTCTAAAAATAGGTAAATAAATTCTTTTTAAAAAAAGATTCAAGTGTAAAAAATGAAACCTAAGAAAAAAGTCCGAATTAATGTTCATATAGTTTTGGGGTGAAAGAGGTCTTTCTAAGGTAAAAATGATTAAAGATGTTTAATTATCTAAAAACAGAAAACTTTTCTATATCCCCAAATGCCACGAGCTAAATCCCACAAAGATTCCGGTCTGACACGAGGCTCCCTGTCTCCCAGTGCCCAGCAGCAGGTCACTGCTCCAAGTTCTTCTTGGTCACTTCTCCAAGATGATGAAATTCATCATCTCAGATACATACTCTACATTTTCCCAAGAGGCTGGGAGACAGGACACACACCCAAACTTCTCCCTTCCTTGGAGAGGTGCAGGGACGTGCGGAGGGAGGGAGACGGGGTGAAGGTGACCATGGGCAACTGGGTGGAAGAGGGAGAAGCAAAGATGATGAACTCGGGGGAGGCTGTGGGCTTGAGGTGCACAGACAAGAGGTAGGTCTGAGTGGGGAAAACCTCGGGAGTCCTCAGGCTGCAGGAGGAGAGGAGAGGAAGCTAGTTCAGACACAGGGTGGCCACAGAGCTGGGAGGAAAATGGAACGAGACAGGGGCCCAAAAGGCATGGGGAGTGGTGTTCACCGCTCAGCACTGCAGAGGTCACTGGTGACTCCGCAGATACAGGGGGAGGTCCTGCCCTCCCGGGGTCTCCCTGGCACAGCTCGTGTGTGTGCCCACGGGATGTCAGTGCACCTGTCTCACCCACTAACTGGGAGCTGCCCAAGGGTGGGGCAGGTCTGCCTGGTGCCCAGCGCAGAGGAGGCCCCCAGGCGGCTCACCTGCAGTGCTGTGCCCCCCAGCTCCCGCTGAGCGCTCATGTTCAGCAGCAGGTCCAAAGCCGTCTGCGTGGCCATAGCGGTTGACTCCTCAGCTCCTGGGTTGGGTGGGACCTGAGACTTAGACAGGGCTCGAAAACTGGCACCCAGTTCCCTCCCCATCCTCCGGCACAAGCCCTGCCCCTGCCCTGGCTCCCACCCTTCCTCAGAGCTCACCTTGCTGGTAGATGATGGTAGCGCCACCCAGGGTGTCAGAGCAGAGCAGTGGGGGCGTCTCAGGTGACTGGAAAGGTGCTGCCTCTGAAGGGACCTGCAGGGGGTGGGGGACATGGCCAACCCTGAGAGAGGGCAGCTCAGGTTCAAGTGACGCGGGTACCGGGTCCCTCCTGTGTGTTGGGCATGTTATATGTTGGCTTGTTTCATCTTCACAACCACTTTTAAAGGTATTTACCAGATCAGTGCTTCAGAGAACTGGCTGAGGCTCAGAGAGGTGAAGTATCTGGCTAAAGATCTCCCAGCTAGTGAGTGGCAAAACTGGGACTTGAACACAAGACAGATTCCAGAGGCTGTGTTCTATCAGCGCAGTGTGATGGTGCACCTTTTGGCAGGGGAGTGGACTAGAATGTACTCGGCTACAGGACTATGCTTGTTAGCCTCTCTTGCAGTTAGGTAAAGTGTGGCCATGTGGCTGAGCAGGAGCTTCTGGTAAAAGTTGTAAGGAAGACACATGGAGAGATAGCAGACAGCCCTTCTGCTCTTCTCCCATCCCCTCCTCCTGCTTCTTGCCTAGGATGTGGCTAGGAAGGCTGGAGCTCCTGCAGCTATACCGAACCACGAGGCAACCACAAAGATGGAAATGGTTTCCCTAAGAGGGCTGGGAAGAAGTGAGGAAGCTTGGTCCCTGGCTGATCACAGAGCTGCCACACCAGCCCTGGACTGCTGGCCTATGGACTTCCTTCACATGAGAAAATAATAAAACATCAGCACAATAAGCTCCCAATATTCCCACTCTCTGTCACTAGCCTGGAAAGCCTCTCTTACTGCGAGCTGAGGGCTGGCATGCCTGTGACCGCCGCTGCTCTGAGGCCAGGATCGCTGTTGTACCCGAGGTGCGGTGATGATCCTGCCTGGCTGAGCTCACCTCGGGGGGTCCCGGGGAGCTGGGGAGCTGTCCGGGGGCCACACTGTGCTGCTGCTTCAGCTCCTCAATCTGCTGCAGAGAGAAGAAGGGGCGACGGCGGGACGGGGGCTCCTCGGGGTGGCGCCGCCCCCATTCCTCGAAGCTGCTCGCGTGCCGGCACCGCACATGCAGGCGCAGGTTCTTCTTGTGCCGTGTGCTGAAGTGGCAGTACTCGCAGGCGAAGGGCTTGGCCCCTGCAGGCACACATGGGGGTGCTTGTGAGTGCCCGCCGCCGCGCCCGCCCTCTCAGAGAAGCCTTCCGCGACCCCAAGGACCTCTCTCTCCGGTTGCTTCCCTCCCAGGCACTGCTTCCTGAGCTCAGGCACACACACATGCGCCGTCCGTGGTGGTGGGCCAGGCCTGCCCTCTGCGCTCACAGCCCTCCTGTGAGTGTCCCCTCTTAAGGGCACATGACCACATGTTCCTCTTGTGAGTTGCCAGCCCGCAGGTATACAGTCTGGTGAAGGGGGGCCTGGCTTCCTTTCTCTAACCTCAAGTGGGCCTGCCAGAGCGCTGGGTACCCAGAAGATAAACCCACTTTGGTTGCAGACTTTCCATGGGGCAAGCGCAGACAGATGCTGCCTCTGCTGCATCCGCGGCCGAGGGCAGGGCCTACCCGCGACCCGTGCCCAGCCCGGTGCGCCGCAGAGACAGGGCTCAGGGAGCAACTGGGCCATGCTTTCACAAGCACCGTGCAGCAGAGGGACAGCGACTGACCCAGGGCCACCCTGACAGCAGGGCGCTGGGCTGGGGCTGGGGCTGGGTGAGAGAGTGACCCCCACAGAGGGGCTCCCTTTCCGATAGAAGGGTTCCAGCTGCTCCCGTGGCTGAAGGGGGAGCAGAAGGACAGAGCTGAGCCCGACTGAGGGCTGCCAGGGAAGGGTGGGGCAGGCCTGACCTGTGTGCTTGACAGCCACGTGGGACAGCAGGAAGTCCTCCCGGAAGGTGCGGTAGGGGCAGAAGCTGCATTTGAAGGGCTTGTCGCTGACATGAGACAGCTGGTGGTTCAGCAGTGCCTTCTTGTCCTCGCAAACAAACTCGCAGAACTCACACTTGAATCTGGGGGTAGTCAGAGGGAGGGCGGCTCAGCAGGGGGTGGGGGTGGGGGTTGCCCCAGCCCCGCGGGCCTCACAAGAGGTGTACCTGCGGTTGGCGACAGCCTGGATATGCGTGAGCAGGTGCATCTTGAAGGTGTATCGCTTCTTAAAGGACTTTCCACACTGTAAGGAGTGGGCTGCGTTGGCTGGTGGATCAGCCAGGGAGGCGTACTACCCCGCCCCCCGCCCAGTCCTCGGCCCACTCACCTTGTCACACATATGGGGCTTCTCAGTGCTGTGTGTCTTCATGTGCTGTGTGAGCCTCTTCTGCATGGGGTAGACACGGCCACACACGGGGCAGGGGAAGGAGCTCAGCTTCGGGGTCTGGGGAGGGACGAGAGGAGGCCAGATGAAGAGACCTCACTTCCTACCTGCCCCCCCACCACCCCACCTTAAGCAGCCCTCAAGCGGGCTCCCTTCCCAGGTCTGGGCCCCAGACTTACAGGATCTGGCCTCTTCTTCCTGGAGGAGAAAGGTACAGGGGTTAAACCATCACTTCTCCAAGCTCACCCGAGCCCCCCAGGCCCAGTCTCAGCCCTGAGCATCCCTACTCCCCGCCCGAGCCCCTCTCTCTTACTGTTTGCTGGGGGAATGCTAAGAGGATACTGTAACTAAGTTCTGCCCTCCCCTACACTTAGGAACGGTGCACCCTTTCCATCAGCCAGAAAGCACTTGCATTTTCTTTTTTTTTTTAAAGATTTTATTTATTTATTTCTAGAGAGAGGAGAAGGGAGGGAGACAGAGAGGGAGAGAAACAGCAATGTATGGTTGCCTCTCACATGGCCCTCATAGGGGACCCGGCCCGCAACCCAGGCATGTGCCCTGACTGGGAATCGAACCGGGATCATCTGGTTCCCAGTCCGCGCTCAATCCACTGAGCTACACCAGCCAGGGCAGCACTTGCATTTTCAAGGCTCTGAGGAGCCCCATGGGAAAGAATGCAGTGTGCCCCTGGCATCTCCGATCTTACTGGGACACATAACTCCTCTTCCTTTGTATTTTCTTAAGAAAAACTGGAAGCACCTTGGAGAGCTGGCTTTCCCACACAGTTCGAGACCTGAGGACTTGTAAGAACTTTCACATCATGATTTGTGGCCCACCAGCTGGATTTCTGCAGTTTGAATGCTGGGGCTGGTGACAGAGCACGACCCTGCTCTCTGGCCCTGAAAGACGCCTGCAGAATGAAGTCTCCTGTGCTGTTTGACTCTGTTGCTAAGTAACCCCAAAGCTTTTGTTTTACAAGCCTGCACTAGAACTAGAACCCTGACAAATGCTTAAACATTAGGTTCCCACTGTTCTTGTGTCGCACCAGCCAGCCCACTGTCTAAGATCCAGCTGCCGCCACCCAGCAGGAAACAAACGCCGCTAAGGTGTGCGACGTGTGGATGCGACAGACTCGGGGATGAAAGAAGAGAGCCGATAACCTGAGTGCCTTTCCCTAATAACCTGGTTTCCCTAGCAACCCTTCTCCTCTTGGAAGCCCTGCCACCCCACCAGCGAGTCTTCAGTTCATACCGAGGACTATGTTCTCTGATTTGCAAATCACACCTGAGTAAAATTCTCCTTGAGTTTCTATCGGAAATTCTGTTGACAGACCCACCTGGTGGATCCCTGTACCGAACCTCTCTCTGCTCGCCGCTCCTCCTTCCTGTGAAGCTACCTCCTTCCTGAAGCTGCAGATCTAATCACTAATTCAGTGGGCAATCAATCCCTAGGCCCGCCGTACTGGCCAAGTCTGGTCTCTGAGCGCCGTGGGAGAGGACTGTGGATCAGGGCCTGGAAGGTCTTCCTGCCCCGCATGGAGCCCCTCCGGGAACACAGTCTCCTCGAACCCCCTCGACAATGGCTGCCCAATTTACAAACGGGACACTGAAGCTCGCAGCAGGGGACGGACTGAATCAGGGGCCTAAGGGCCTGCCACTGCCCTGCTCTGAGCCAAGGGACCTGGTATGACTTGCCGCACCTCTCCGATGTCTGTAATGTGCTATCAAAGGGCCTGGAGCAGGTGCTCCCTGAGAACCACGTTAGCCTGGGCTCCCACTTTCCCACCCTGGTGCCGTCCCACCCACGCCACTGACCGGTCCCTGCTGTGCACGGCTGCATGCCGGATGACGTCTTTCCGGTAGACGCTGGTGTAGCTGCACTCGTCGCACTTGTAGGGCTTGCTGCCCACATGGTTGAACATGTGCTCCTGGGAGAGAGGCGAGAGGACAGCAGACTGGGGCTCGGACTCCCCTCCTGCCGCAGCGCACCTGTGCCCACAGCACTCGGGCAGGGGCCGGGGGAGCAGGCTCGCAGCACGGGGCAGTGAGGGCAGGGGACTTGCTCCAATGAGACCACCCGCTCTGCTCCAGGCCCTGTCTGCTGGCCATTTGAGGAGGAAACGGAGGCTCCGAGTGAAGTGACTTGCTGAGGTCCCACAGTGACCTTGCGACTTGAGGCTGAACCCAGGCAGCGCAGCTCCACAGCCTCCATACTCCCCACTGCAGGACTGGCCCCCCACCCCTGGGGTTCCGGAGAAAAACGTCCAGGTCACGGTCCCTGTCTGAGGAGGCACTGTATGCAGGAAGGAGCGCTGGGGCTCTGGCCATTTCTCCTCGAGGGCCCCCACCCCAAGGATGGTCAACTTGCTGCCTCACTTTGGTCCAGCCAAGCTGCAGTGTCCTTGGTCAGGAAAATAGGACCACCAACACTTATGAGAGACCTCCTTGGGCTGCATGAGGATGAAATGAGAGTGGCCTGCAAGGCCTGCGTATTGGGCCCCTGCTCTTGAGACACATTACCGCCACCTGCTGGAAAACTTTCTAACGTACTGAATCAGATAAAAACCGGCTTTACTGCCACCTGCTGGCGATGGTGGTGAACAAGCAAGTCTATGACGACCACTGTACAAACCTCACCCCTGATGCTGCTATGCTGTGTGCAACCTGCAAAACTGCTCCGGCAGCCCAGACGTGCAGCAGGAGAGGGTGCCTGGGAAGGCTGTACCTCCACCCCTCTTGGCGCCACTGGTCCGTTGGCATTTGCCTCCTCCCATGCCCTGCCCCCCTGCACCCCCCTGCTGCTCTCCTTTCTCTCTGTGGCCCGCACCTTGAGTGAGGACCAGCGGCGGGAGCGGTAGCTGCACTGCAGGCACTTGAAGAGCTGGGGGTCTCCGGCCTCATGGGAGTTTACATGGAAGCGCAGGTCCTCATGGGACAGGAAGCGGGAGCCGCAGATGCGGCACAGGAAGGGCCGCAGAAGCGGTTTGGGCGACTTGTAGTAATACCTGCCAGGAGGGCGTTGGGGAGAGGTCTGGCTGGGCTGGGGCTGCCCGGCTGCCTCCCTGACCCGCAGCTCTGCTCCACTTACTTGCGGTATTTCTTGCCTAGGAAGCGCCTGGAGGGTCGGCCACGGCGGCGGGGCGGGGTGTCAGGCTCTTCCTGGCAGGTGGGTGCTGTGTTCTCGGCATCCGACTGGCTCACGTTGGGGTCCACAGGGACCCTGTCGGCCTTGCCCAGGGCCACCAGGCATCCTGGGCCTGAGGAGCTCGGTGCTTCGGGGTCCTGTGGCTCTGGAGGGCTCTGTCCGCTCTGGGAACTCACTAGAGGCTCTCCTTCCACACCTGCCACAGACATGCCAGGTCACAAATCAGCCACAACACACCAGGACAGATGTGGACGGACATGACAGAAGCCAATCAAAATACCTCCCCCACGGGGTCACAGTCCAATCACTCATGGGCACATCCAGCCGGAGCGCAGATGCAGGCAGCCCGTGGTGAGAGCAGACACATGCTCCGCTCGCCAGTGGCACAGCGTGGCTGAAATGTGACAGCCTGGAGCAGCAGCCAGCACGCTGGGGACCTCTCAGCCAGGAGACCTGTGTGCTAGGTTCAGTCCGTCAGCGACTTGCCGTGTGTCTTCAGGCAAAGTTATCCCCTCTCTGTCTCATTTCCCCCATTTGGCAAATAGAAACGATAAGTGCTGCTCTAGCGACCTCACAGAACATTCTGGTCTGGGGAGCAACAGCAGCACTTTCCCACTGGTCTCCCCGGGGAGGCTGGGCGGCTGGAGGGCAGACAGGAGTATTACCTCTTCAAATACATCAACAATATTTCAATGTAATGTTGTAAAAATTAAAAATGATCCAGACAATGCTGGTAACATCCTGTTTCTTTTTCTTTTCTTTTTCAAAAGATTTTATTTTTAAAGGGAGAGGAAGGGTGAGAGAAGGAGAGGGAGAGAAACGATGTGGATGTGCGAGAGAAACATGGATCAGCTGCCTCTTACACACACCCCCAACCGGGGACTGAACCTGCAGCCCAGGCGCATGCCCTGAGCAGGAACTGAACCGGCAACATTTCAGTCTCTGGGACGACGCCGCACCCACTGAGCCACACTGGCTGGGGCGACATCCTGTTTCTTGACTGTGGTGCCAGATCACACAGGTGTGTTCACCTTGTGAAGATTCACTGAGCTGTGCACTCAAGGCAGGTGTGCCTTTCCATACACACATCTCAGTAAAAAGTTATTTTAAAAAGGAGACTACAAAATGCAACTCCCTCCAAACTGCCTGTACAGAGAGAGCTACCATGTGCTTCACTGTGCGTATTTATGCCTTAAGGCACCCCTAAGCGGCAGGCACCATCACCTGAATTCATGAAGAGGGCATTCAAGGGCAGAGGAACATGCTCCAGGTCACACAGTTAGTTAATGGAAGAGCTGGCATGAATGGGTCATTCCTGTCACCAACCTGCAATGCTCCAAGCCCACGCTCCTTCGACAGTCTCAGGCCTCGGTTCTGTCCTTGTTTCAGTAATGACACTTACCACTCACTTCACTAGCTCAGCTATAAAGATTCAGCCTTCTGTACTGTGACAACTTACAACTGAACAGCCTTTCCATAAAGCTGATAGTCACTTAACTCAGAGTTTCTCCAGCCTGGTCTGGGAGGGATTTCCCCTCTACAAGGAGGCCAGCAGGTTACCTTGGCCTGAGACAGGCTGCTCTGCACACTCAGTCGCCAGGACTGCACAGAGGCAGGTGGGGAAGGAGGCCACCCCTCGGCCCCTCCCGCAACCAAGTCTCACCATCTGGGAGGTCCGAAGTCTCTAGGCAAGGCAGCTTCCGGGGCCGGCCAGGTCTTCTTCGGGGTCTCAGTGTACTGGGAGTGGGGCGCTGGGGTCGCAGCTGTCGGCCCCGGGGCTCGTCCTCAGCTGGATTGTAGTCGCTGTCCTCTGTGGGAACAATGAGAAAAGGTGGGCATCAATGCCAAAAGCAGCCTTTCAGGCCTGATCCCTTGTCTTGCTCCCCTGGGAAAGAGGCCTACATCCCCACCCCCGCCCATGCCTCCTCCATGCCCACCAGCAACACCTCCTCCAGACAGCCTTCCTGATGTCCCCCTGGCTGACTGTGAGCATCCCTCTCCAGACTCCTGCAGTCCTTTCTCTGCACCTTTCCTGACACCCACCATTGACTTATACAGCACCTTCATGCGAATTAGAAAAAGGCACCCCTTCCTCAAGATGCTTTTACAGTCATGTTAGAATAGAGCTGAAATAAACATTCAAGTCTAGAAACTCTGTGAGTATGCAAGACAGAATCTATGACAATGCAGAAGCCACTAGCCAAATGTGGCTCCTGAGCCCTTGAAATGTGCCTAGCCTAAACTGAGACATAGTAGGTGTAAAATACACATTGGATTCCAGAAATTAGTATAAAAAAGAAAGGTAACTAATAATATTTTATGATGATTGCACACTGAAACAATATTTTGGATATATTGGGTAAATAAACCTAATTCCACACTTCTTTACTGAAAAAAAAAAATATATATATATATACAAATATATGTGGCTACAAAAAGAAAGCGCCTGTGTGGTTTGCATTCCGTTCCTGTCGGACAAGCGTGAGCGCGGCGCTCGTGGGTGTGGCCGGCGCTCTCGATCAGTGCAGTCGGCACAGCTGTGCACAGGCGTCCGGACCCCACAGGCGTCCTACTCCTGTCCCGTCCTGAAGGCGCTCGGGGCCGCACTGGTGCCAGGGCCTTTCTGGCTCTCCACGGGGCCAGAAGGAGCTCAGTGCTTGCTGCTGGGGGTGAAGGCAGCAGGCCTGGCGGCCAAGGTGGCCTACCCTCCAGGTCATCAATGGCACCGGCGTCTACAATGTCGTCATCGTCTTCCTCCTCTGGCACCTCTTCCTCCTGGGTCTTGGTCGAGGTGCCCCACTTCCGCGGACGCCCCTTCTTACCAGCTGCAGCTGCTGCTGGGCGGGGGATGACAAGCGTTCAGGTCTGACTCTCGCGTCCCATCCCCACCTGTGCAGTCCCAGCCAGGAAGGCTATCAGTGCACCTGGACGGAAGTGCCGCTCCCGCATGTGGCGCAGCAGGGTGGCCTTGGTGCTGCTGCGGTACTGGCACATCTTGCACTTGAACTGCTGCACTACCACCACCTCCATCATGGCCTCCAGGCTCTGCAGGTCTGGCTCCTCGGTGCCAGAAGCCGGGGGAGGCTGTGCTGGGGAGCTGGGCCCACCCCGGGCCTCCTCAGTTGGTTCCAGGCATGTGGATGTGGATGTGGGGCCATCGGCCAGGGCCTCGATGGCTGCCAGGCTGTGGGCCAGGGTGGAACTGGACATTGGCGATGCCATGGGGGCACCTGGGGGTGGGTGAGGGAATCAGAGGGAAGGGAAGTGGAGGGGGAGGTTGGCCATCAAAGCTGTCCCTCTCAGGCAAGCCCAGGGATTCTAGAACCCAATGCCCTATCAGGGGAACAGTGGGGAAACTGAAGCCCAGTGCAGTACACGACCCGTCAAGATCACACAGTGAGTTTGTGGCTGGGCCTTCCTTTCCTACGCCCACGCCCACTGCAGGGCTCCCTGGGCCTGGAGCCTGGGTCTTACCATCATCTGGTCCCTGCAGGATCAGGTACCGTGTGGTCTCTGCCCCACCATCCTCAGCACTGGTCACAGTGATGCAGCCTAGGCAGAGATGTGGGGTGGGGATTCCCAGGTGACAACGACAAGTGTCATGGCCCACACTCATTCTGGCTCACCTGTGTGACTGTGAACCAGCTGCATCTCCCCTCGGGGCCTTGGATGCCTTCCCCGCTCAGCGCAGGGCTATTGGGAAGTCTGGCTGGTGTGCCACAATAACCCCCCATCACAGAGATGCCGTGGCTACCCCAGCTGTCCCGCCTTCGGCCACTAACCCTGGAGAGTCCCCGTCCTTCTTCTCCAAACTGGCCCAAGGTTCAGTCCCCGCTCCTGCACCGCTTTCGCAGGGTTGGCTTTCCAGACCACCCCAGGGCTTTCCCAGGCCTTCACACGCATCACGAACAGGAGGCACAGTGCGGGAAACCATGAGCTCTGGAGTCGGACTGCTGAAGCCCATGGCCCAACACCTGCTGGCAACAGCAGGTAAATTATTCTACACCCCCTGTGCCTCAGATTTCTCATCCACACCGTGATGATAATAACAGCACCCACTTTTGAGATTCCTGGGAGGATGAATGAGCTACTGGATGTAAAGTGTTTAAAATAGACCCCAGTGTAAAGTTAGGTGTTACTGTTTCTGTATTCATTGAGCTCTTACCACATGCCAGGCACTGTGCTAAGAACTTACTGTGCTGCCTCATTAGATCTTCACACCATTTACCACTCTGAGGCAGGGGTTATTGCTCCCATGTTACACACCCAGAGTGGGAGAGGCACTTTCCCAAGTCTGCACAGCTGGGGTACACAGAGCTGGTTCCACTGGCCTCTGCAGGGAAACCCCAGTGGGCTGACCCTTGACGCCCTCTGCCTGACTTACTCTGGATGAGGTCGGGCCCAATGGTGGACTCGATGATCTTGTCGATGGCCGAGCCCAGGTCTGAGGAAGAAGCCGTGCAGTCGGACACCAGCATGCTGGCGTCTGGGAGTGCGCTGGAGTGCACGAGGGCTGGGGGGCCACCTGTCACTCCTGCCACTGACCCATGGGACACAGAAGACGAATCAGGGAGGTAGCCATGGGGCAGGGGATCCGTGCTTGAGCTGCTCTCAGATACCTCCTCCTGGGGACAGGAGACAGGGAGAGAGGGAGTTTAGGAGCCAGGGATGGGGCAGGGCAGGCTGCCGCCTGCTAGACAAAGCTCATAGGCCCAAGGACATGGTGAGTGGAGTCGGGCACACCCTCGGCCCCACTGAGTACTAGTGAGAAAGCCCTCTAGTCACCGCATTCCTCAAGAACAAGTCCCATGGCACCTGGCTCTGCTCAGGTAAAGGGCCCCACCTCTCCCAAACAACAGTCAGGTCTAGCTATTTTCAGTGCACTTCGGAATAAGGTATTACCTCTGCCTGAGACACTTCCCAACACTGCACCATGGCTAAATCCTACCCAGCTTTCTCCCCACCATTTAGCTAGAACCTCTTCTTGGAAGCCAACCTTGACCCTGAAGGCCAAGTTGGGACCTCTCGTCTTCAGTGCTGCAGTTGCCCATGTTCTTGCATCACACACAGTTTACTGTGTAGTGTGACAACTCCCAGGGCTGAATGTACCCTGCATAAGGGCTGGGGCCACATCTGTCCTGTCCTCTGCTGTTTCTCCAGGATCCAGCGCAAGCTGGGCACTCGGTAGGATCATTTCTGCTGAATTAACGAAACCCTGAACCCCAAAGTGGGGGCCATTGTTGTGCACCTCTAGACTGTGATGTCTTGAAAATGATCACTGTCTTGCAGATAACAACAACGGTAATGGCTAACACGTATCGTTTATTATGTGCTGAGCACTGTTTTAATTGACTTGCATGTTCATACAAATTCACTTAATCCTTGGGGAAAAAATACATTGAGGCAGGTATATTCATCATTCCCACTTTACAGAAGAGAAAACTGAGAGCTAGCAGTTCCCACTAGGGAGGGCGCCTAGGGAAGTGGCGGCACCAGGAGGAGATGGTTTTACAAAGCATTCCCAAGAGAATGTCTGGTGGGAGCTCAGGAGACAGCATCCTAAGAAGCAGATATTCCTGCTCCATTTTGCAGATGGGAAGACTGAGGCTCAAAGAGGTACTCTGTGAATCAGAGGCAGAGGCAAGGCCTGAACCAGGACACTTATATCTCGAATAGTAAGGACAGTAGGTAAGACCACAGCCTAGATTTGAACCCTGGCTCTGTACCTCAGTTTCCTTTACTGAAAGATGTGAGAAAGAGTGGTATATGCCTTACAAGGTTTGAGGCTTAAATGAGAAAATCCATATAGGGGCTTGGCATGGTGCCTGACTCACAGTAAACCAAACACAAGTATTAGTTACAAGCCAACCTTGCTGGCAGCTTCCCCTTAGCTGCCAGGCACTGCTGCGTGTGGTCCCTGCCTCCACCCATGCCGGCCAGCACGGTCCATACCAGAGAGCTGCTGCCGCGGTCGGAACTTTGCCCCACTCCGGTGTCGTCGGCCTCCGCCAGCCCCGGGGCCGCGGCGGCGTCGCTGCTGTCGGCGGACACGGCTTCCGAGGTGCCCACACCCAAGCCGCTCTCAGAGGGCTCCTCAGGCTGGCCAGGCCCAGGGGCCGCATCACTACTGCTCTCCACCTCGTTCTCCTCCATGGGTTCGGGGGCCCGCCTGACAAGGGGGCGCAGATTCTGGGGCCTTCACTCTGAGAGAAGAGGTGGCGGGGGCTGATACAGGTGGGACACCTTACTGGCCCCGGCACCCACGCTCCACCCAGCTGCACCCTTGTGCCCATTCCGCAGGCGAAAAGACTGAGTCTCGGACGGGATGGGGCTGTCTCGTGTGTACAGAGGGGAGCTTCGGAAAAACGGGACCGAGAAGCTTTGCACCCCGATCCAGGGTCCTTGCCCATCCCCGGGAGGGTGGTCAATGGTCGGTATGACCCTTCTCTCCTCCCCTCCACGATTCGTGCAGTGTGGTTCGCTCTAAGGGTCCCGTCCGGGCTCAGTGGTTCAACCCTTCGACCTCCCGAGTTCCCCCGGGTGCAGGGTCGGTGGTACAGCCCATGGGCACCCTTGGTCAGTGGCTCGCTCCCCCTTCCCCTAGTTCCCATGCGGAGGGGGCCGACAACGACGGTCCCGGGGCCTGGCGACTCGGGGCTGTCCCCGGCGCTGCCTGCGCTCCAGGCCCGACGCCATCTTGTGGAGGCGCCAGGTTTCCGCTCAGGCAAGTGCGAGAGCGACTAAAGGGCCTGGGACCCCGGGGCCCTGTTCGGACAGCCCCGCCGGCCGGGACCTTGCCGCCGGGTATCCCCCGTAGTGTAGACTCACTTCACAGCAGGATGCAGTGGGGTAACCTGACTCTACCCGACGCTCACCTGACGCTGCCGTAGCCGCGTTCTTCTCCGACTCCGGCATCGACGAGGTCGCCATCTTCTTTCCCCTGCTGCGGAGGGACCCATCAGCCTATCGTAGGCCGGAACTACTTTCGACGACGACCGGGTGAAAAACAGCTTTCCAGTGTGCCGGAAGATGACTCCGAGGCCTCAAAATCATAGCTGAGTCTAGAGAGAAGCTAGTTTTATTTGTCTCCCAGTATGGTTGACGGAGTCTGCTATGGGCTGGGGACTACTTTCTCTCTGGAGGATGGTTATGTAGGGAGTGGTACGTCTTCACCGCTGGGTCCCAACCTTAGGCCGCGGGGTTGGGCGCGGCGAAGACCGCCCTGGTGGTGGGGGTGTGGCTCGCAGTGGCTTGACCACGCCTTTCCCGGAACAGCTCAAAAGACCTTGCAGTAACCGGGAGATTTTGACTTGGAGGTAGAGAACTAAATGTTACCAGTCATTTCTCCTGGCTCTGAACCTATTGCTTAATTCTCTCACCGAGCTACTAATTGAATTCTTCTCGATTAGGTTTGATGTGCCTTGGCAGATGGGGGATTTATAATCCTTGTTGTACGGATAGGGAAACTGAGGTCTGGAGATGGGACGTGGATTGTCCAAGGTCGCATCAAGTAAAGGGACTCCGAAGGCAAGTCCCGATGTCTGGAGTTGGGCGAATGGAGAGGATTCAACGCTTGGCCCCTAGCGAGCTTTGTATACATACAGCCCTTTTATCCCCAGCTTCTTGCTTTCTGCAGTTTCAGTTACCCAGGGGCAACTGTGGTCTGAAAATATTAAATGGAAAATTCCAGAAATAAACAATTCACAAGTTTTAAATTGCATGCTGGTCTGAATCGTGTGATGGAATCTTGTGTCGTTCAGCCCCTTCCTGCCCAGGATGGGGATCATTCCTTTGTCTTGACTCTCCTCCCTGTGTATATGATACCCTCCTTTTAGTTGGTAGCCGTCTCAATTGTCAGATCAGTTATCAGAGAGAGAGAGAAAGACCATGTTCACATAACTTATTACAATGTATTTTATGTAATCGTTACCATTTTATTATTAGTTATTGCCAATCTCTTGCTGTGCCTAATTTATAAACTAAATTACCTTTATCATAGGTATGTATGTATAGGTAAAACATGGTATATTTAGGGTTTGGCTGTCCGAGGTTTCAGGCATCCACGGGGAGGGGGGAGTGGCTTGGAACTCGCCCACAGTTAAGGGGGGGGCTATGGTATTGGTTACATTAATAGAGCTGGAAATCAGGGCATCCTCCACACCCCTCCTCTGCTCCATGTAGATGGTGTAGATGTATGTAAGTGCTTGCATCCCTTCAGAAAGGTGCGCCCCTCTTTTTGATGCCCCAAATGGCATCTTTGGCACTACCCTCTCTTTAAGGCCTAAACTTATTGCAGAGGAGCCTGGTACCCTGGTTTATCCTTAAGTCTCTATCGCATAATTTACTTTCCTCAGTTGAAAAATACAAATTTTGGGGGAGCAGGGAGGAGAATTTTTAAAAATTCCTTTAAAGAAAACCTATTAAAAAAGACAAAAAGTGCTTTGAGCTATTATAATTTGTGTGTCCCTGAGTGTGAGGGGGGCTCCCCGGTCCTTCCCTAGGAGTGGGTTTTGGTAGGGGGAATCATGATTCGGTAGGGGGATTCTGGATTGGCTAGGCCCCCTTAGCTCCCCCTTTCCCAATCTGGCAGGACCAGGCCCCCCAGAGCAGCCCCTGGAAAGCTGGGTCAACGACAGCATAACAACAGGTTGGTTTTGCACTCCACAGGTGGTTTTCCCACATCAACCTGTTCCTCACTTCCACAGAGCCTTCCCGCAATCCTCACCCCATGCTGGAAGGACGCATCCTCACTCAAGGGTGTCGTGGTACTCGGTAATAGTTCCACAGTACCCATTCCTATCCGCAGCCCAACTAAGACTCGACCCTAGCCTTGGCCTTTGCCACCAAATCACAGGATTGCAGAATGTTATACAGAAGGTACCAGCCTCATCATGGAACAGAAGAGGAACCTAAGGTCCAGAGAAGGAAAGCTCATGGACCATGGTCATGGCTCCCTGGAAACAGCATATCAGAATCCTTGCATCACAGAGATGAGCAAGCCAGCCTTGGTTTTCTGACTGCTAATTCAGGGTTCTTCCCATCAGAACATGTAGTTTGTAGTTCTGGCCTCACCTTTGATGGAGAAACTTCTAGAAGCAGTGAAGGGGCTCTGGGTCAGAAGGACATTAAAGTATACCTTTGAGAAAAATGCTGAGGGGAGGAGCCAAGAGGGAAAGAAGGGAAAGCACCTTCAATGAGCACCTAACACATGCCAGGCAGGGTACCCATGCTTTGCTGCATCCTGGTATCTAAAGGAAGCAGGGGTAGTTAACACCTTCCCTTGTTGAGAGGAGGAAGCTGAGACTCAGAGAGGCAAGTGACTTACCCAAGGTCACACAGCAAGAGGGCAGAGCTGGCATATTTCTGTGTTGCAGACAGGGAAACAGAGGCTATAGAGCAATGAAATGACTTGTCCAAGATCATGCATTTGATGGTCAGCAGATCTGGGATTCAAACCCTGGTTTCCTGACTCCCAGCCCAGTGCTCCTTCCATTGTGCTAGATGCCCCAGGCAGAGCTGGGAGTAGGCAGTCAGCAGGTGGGTGCTCTGGGACTCATCTCTACGTTCTCTTCCCCCTGCCACTGCCATCTATGGGTTCAGCTAAACCTGTTTTTAAAAACCTATTTATAGCTGACAACTGTACCACCACTTGGCATAATGAGCCCCTTAAGTTGACTCCCCATGGTGTAAATTAAGGCTTCCTTTTATTTGTCCTAAATTGTTCTCTTTCAGTATTGGAGGAGCTAGGAGGTGGTGGGGAAAGGCCCTAGGACCAGAACAGTTGGATTCAGAAAACAGTGTGTAGTCCAAATAGTGCTTGCTTGTGATGGCAATCCCTGAGACCCAAGCAGCAGGTGACATGCATGCAAACATCTCATCTGATCATTACAGAGGCATGAGGAGTAGGCAGCACGTGGATTTTCTTGTCTTTTAACCTGTCTTCTTTCCAATATTCCCAACACTTAACACAGTTTTACGGTCACGAGGAAGCTACTGGACACTTATTTGTTGAGTGAATGAATGAATTCTCATTTCATAGACAAGGAAACAGAGACACACAATACCGGGGATCTAGCTAGGAAAACAAGAACTACGCTAGATGATTCTGTCAAAATGGACTGTCAGGTGAAAAATTAGTTACAAAGTTGTTTGATGGGCAGAAAGAACAACCAGGGGAAGTTGAGGTAAACCTAAGATTAGTAACTCAGGAAGCCACAACCTTCGCTGGGGCTGGAACTGTAAAGGAAGGCAGTGGCATTGCCAAGACCAGGAGCCGGGGTCACCCAGAGAGGAGCTGGGGCCACCAGGGGCCTTGCTAGTCGGAGCTGCCACCACAGAGGAGACTATAGCTGCTGGAGCCGGCCCCCATCCCTGAAGTGAGGTGTAATGAAACCGGTTTATAGTAGACTAATTGATATCAGTGATAATTGAAGGAAGTTCCTATGGCATCTCATCAACATAATGAAGTTGAATGAAACAACATTATTCAAGGACCTGCTGTACGTGAAACAGGGATGTTGTTTAACACTGGGGCCCTGTTTCCAAGAACAGTTACTGGCCCATAGTAGGTGCTCAGTTAATCTCAGTTGGGCCTTTGAACAATGGCTGAGTTATATCTGGTACGGCTATTATGCCTGTGCGCTCAGGGCTTGCATGCCCTTCCCCTGGGCCCCAAGCACCACAGAGGATGTGTGCTCTACACCTGCGCAGCCCTGGCTCGGAGCCGTCTCATACAGCTCAAGGGACCATCTTGGAAGGGAAAGTGGGGACTTCTGGGCCTGTGAGGAGGGGGCCTGTGCAGCAGGCGATGAGGGTCTGCAGCACAGAACTGGCAAAGGGATCTAACATTGACTCTGTGTACCATGCACTGTGTTGCGTTTTATCCTCACAGGAGCCTGCCAAGCACAGATCGTTACCCCCATAGTAAAGGTGATGCAATGGGAGTTCAGGGTGGTGAGGACGCTTGCCCAGCTGGATTTGAACCCTCCATTGTTTGGCTCCAACCTCCTACTCCTTCCATGATATCAGCTGCTTCCCAGAGGGCAGGGGAATGGAGTCTGAGCCCCATGTCATACAGGAAGCTCCAAGAGCCGTTGCTAAGGCCAGGCTTCAGCTGAGTGACAGCTTGAGAGCACGACTTTGACAGCTGTGCTAGGCTGGCCCGGAAGCACGTGGCGCCAAACTGGGCCATCTGGGAACAGAAGAGGGATCATAAAGACAAGAGATGGCGGGGGGCTGCAGCTGGGCTCCGAGGTGCTGGCCTGAACGGAGTGTCCTTGGGCCCTGCCCTCCACAGAAGAAGCTCCCTGCTAACTGGCTCTGTGTGTGACCTTGAGCAAGTCATTCAACCATCTCAGTTCCGTGTTCTAACTTGTCACACAGGGTTACCACGCCTACTGGGTTGTCACAGAATTACAGAAGGTAATGCACAGAGACAGAACTGGAGCAAGTCCAGGCCGGGACTCCAATACTGATGAGCTGTGTGATCTGAGACAAGTCACTTCACCTCTCTGAGCCTCAGTGTCCTCAGCTATAAAATGGGCATGGTACATGCCCCAAATTGCTGTGAGGATGTAGTGATCACAAACATGGGCCCTGGAGTACAGTTGGCCTGAGTTCAAATCACACCCTATGACAAGCTGTGAGCCTTTGGACAAGTTGTTTGATTTCTCTGTGCCTCAGTTTCCTCCTCTGTAAAATAGGGGTGAATATAAGCACACTCAGAACAGCACCACTCTCCATCACTGTGAGAAATCGTTAGCCCCAGGGCTGGCCTCAGTTAGTCGCTAGTCCTGGCTGCATGCCAGCACCACTTTAATCCTCAAAGCAGTCCTATGAGGTAGGTGACATTAGTGTCCCATTTCATTCATGAGGAACTGAGTTATTCAGAGGTCCAGTGACTTGCCTTAGCTCACACAGTGAACAAGAGGATGGATGCGGATTTGGGCCCCACAGTTTCTCAGCCACACACCCTTTTATCCCTAATAAAGGCTCCATAGAAAGTTTGTTATCTGAGAACGCTTTTTGAAAGGAGTCTAGATGGCAGTTATTTGCGTCTAAGTGGAGTGGGCATTAAATGAGCTACTAAAGGCTGGGGGAAAGGGTAGGGTGGTGAGGGCTGGGTACCGGTGGCCAGAGACCCATGGAGGAGGGACCGATCCGCTCAGCTCGCGTTTGTGTCCAGCAGGGGGCGCCCGTTGCCTCTGCCGGCTCTCCCAGACCCGAACTGGGCCTGAACTAGGGACCGGTGGCCTGTGCATAGCCCGTTCAGGCAGACCTTGGGGACGTAGAGGAGCAGCAGAAGGTTAGCTTGTGCAGAGCCAGGGGCACTCGAAGAGGGGTTTGTCACCCTGTGGTTCTCAAACCGAGCTGCTGAGCTGCATCACGTAGAGCTTCTAAAGATGCAGATACCTCAACCCATCTGGCCCCTCCTCCCGCACCAGAGTCTTCTGGGTGAGGGGCCAGGCATCAGAAAAAAGTTTAATACTTTGAAGGCATGCTGTGTGCGAGTGAAAACCAGTAAACTGGAGATACAGATATTAACAAAGATAATGCTAAAAAAAAATGTAATGTTGAGGGGAAAAGCAAGTTGCCAAAATGCACGGAATTTAATGTGTGATGGGGGCGGGAGGAGGAGAGTCCAAGGCAAGAATAAAAACGGAGGCCTACGCCTGGTCTGCGTCGCACCCCATCCCCCTTTTGGGTGTGGGCACTCCAGGGAAGGTTCAGCTCCACTCGTTCCCCCACCATACCACTCCCCAAAGTCACCTTTTGGCCACTCCTTGGCCTTGGGGTGCACACTTCCTAGATGGCTCACCCTGGAGAAGGGACGCTGGAAAGAGTCCTGCTTAGGCGCTGCGCAGCGCCGGAGGCTGTTTGGGCCTAGAGTTCTGGGGTCCCGGGTGCCCCAACTGTGGTCTTCAAGATGCTCTCAGACACCACGCGGGCGTGTTCCCTTGGATTCCTTGCCCCATGGAGAGGGGCACCAACAGAGAAGGGCCAGAAGGAGACCCCTGGAAAGCTCAGGGTCCAAGACCCCACTTGCCTATGTCTAAAAACTCTACTGTGTAGATGAACGCTATTTTTATAAAGAATAAAATATGCAAAAACGGTATGTTGTTTATTGATAGAAATAGAAGTTATACAAGATTTTTAAAGAGATTATATTTATTTATTTTTAGAGAATTAGAAGGGAGGAAGGAAGAGAGAGAGAGAGACATCTATGTGAGAGAAGCATGGATTGGTTGCCTCGTTGACACCCTGGGACTGGGGACAGGGCTCACAGCCAGGCCTGCGCTGTGACTGGTGGAGTCGGAGGCCCCTCCCTTCACCAAATGGTGCGCGTTGGGGAGTAACTGAGCCCCACCAGTCAGGGCTATCAAATGTTTTCCTAATGCCTGGGAATAAAAACATGCATGTCTGGCTCTCTGTCATGTGAAAACACAGCAAGAGGGAGGCTCCCTGTAAGCCAGAAAGAGAGCCCTCACTAAAACCTGACCGTCTGGCCTCCTGGTCTCTGACTTAGAGCTGCTGTTAAGTCAACAGCAACAAAAAACAAACAAACAAACAAACAAACAAACATGCATGTCTGCTCACAGCGGATTCAGAATGGCGGTACCTCTAGGAAGGGGAAGGGGAGTGAGGTCCCACAGAAAGGCACACACAGGGCCTTCACATTGTGTCTGCCCTGTTTGGGGAACCTGAGTTTGTTTCATTGTTGTCTACATTTTTCCTATGCCCAAGCTATTTCCTAATTTAAAAATTAACCTTAAGAAGCAGCATTAAAAAAAAAAGTAATATAGGTTCACAGCTTAAAAAAAGATTCAAGAAGTATGAAAAGGCATGAAGTTTAGGTAAAAATATCGCTCTCCTGTCCACCAACTGCAGTGAGACTTTCTAGAGGTAATCGCCGTTATCGGTGCCTTGTGTGCCCTCCAGAAATGCTTAAGGGCCTATATGCCCTGGATATGGAATACTTACTGCTGTGGGCATGCCCCCCCCCCAAATACACCCTTAATAATTCTTGTCTTAAATACTTTTCCATAAGTATGTATAGATATATCTTGTTCTTTTTAATGACTGGCTAGGATCCACTACCCAGAAGATGTACCATATTTAACCAGTTCCCCACTGATGAGCATTTAGGTATTTACTATTATAAGTAGTGTGGCAAAAAAAATACCTTTGAACTTATATGTTTGCTTGAGTTGCCAGAATAGTACAGTAAACACTTGTGTAAGTATATTTGTAAAGCAAGGGTCTTGGCAGTGAAATTTCTGGGTCAAAAGTTGTGTCCATTTAAATTATTTCCAAATTACATTCTCAAAGGTCACACCAATTTACATTCTTACCGATAATATATGAGGTTGTCTGTTGCTCTGTGTCCTTGCCAATACCAGATTGTTTATCTTTGTCTTATTGATTTGTCAGAACTCTTTGTATATTAGGGAAATAAATTTGTCTTCCCCTTGTGTTATAAATTTTTCCCAGTGAGGCATTTAGTTTTTTTTTTTTTTTTTTTTTTAAGTTGACATTAGAATTTGTATTCCTGCCCTGGCTTGCATAGCTCAGCGGATTGAGCACCAGCCTACGAACTGAAAGCCTGCCAGTTCGATTCCCCGTCAGGGCATCATGTGCCTGGGTTGCAGGCCAGGTCCCCAGCCGGGAGCTGTGTGAGAGGCAAGTGATCAATGTTTCTCTCCCTCTCTTTCTCTCTTCTTTCCCCTCTCTCTGAAAATAAATACATAAAAATCTAAAAAAAAAGTATTCTTATTTATTTTTTTATTGCAGTGACTTTCATGTAACATACAAGTAATCATTTCAAAGTTTAACTTTATAATTCACTAGTATTTGGTACATTCACAGCATTGGGCAACCACCACCAATAACTACTGTGGTTTCAAAACATTTTTATCACCCCGAAAGGGAACCTCATGCTCAGCCACCGATCTGTCTTCAACCCCGCCCTTCCCAACACAGCCTATTGTTTTTGATTTGATGGTTTGGGCCACTTATTTTTATGTAGTGAAATGTATTCATCTTTTTTCATAACTGCTTTGTGATTTTCTATTGTGGGTATAGACATGCTTTCCCCAGTCTGAGATTATTAAAAAGCAAACACTTTACAGTTCTTTTTATGGTTAGTGAAATCTTAAAACTTGGGAACCATGGCTCGGGGGCGCCCCCACTAGTTGGAGTTCTGGAGGGAGGGTAGGGGCCTCCCCCAACCCCATCTCTAGCACCAAGCACAAAGAGAATAAATATTCAGTAAAGGTTTGTTAAAGGCAATTCCTACCTCAAGATTATAGGGAGACAAGGCCTTGCAGTCTCTTGACATCATCCTTTGAGAGCGACTCCCCCCGACCCCTTAATGAAAAGTTTCAGCGATCTGGAATTTATTTTGGTGACTAGAATGAGGTAGAGGTACACTTTTATTTTTTACCAAATGGCTAGCCCGTTGAACCCACACCATATTGAATAATCGGACTTCCCCCACTAACTTGAAATGCCTCGTCTGGCATATACTAAATTCCCACATGCGTGCAGGTCTATTTCTGGACTCCCTATCTTGTGCCGGTGACCTCTCTGTCTGGGATTCTGTATTTCTTAAGATTCCTCAGGTGATTCTGGTGCAGCTGATCTGCAGCTGCTGCTGAGTTGGAGTGGGGTGTGTTTGCAGGTTCTTAGCAAAGGAAGGAAAGGAGTATCATTACGGGAAATTTCATTTTAAGGGCCCATCTTTTGTTTTGACAGTACATCCTTGCTAGGCCTTTTCTTTTACATTTTTAAGATGAATGCTGATAGTAGATCGTTGTTCTGGTTTATGCACTTTTAAGTACATTTTTAAAGGCATATAACACACGCAGAGTAATGCCCACAAATCCTAAGTGTGCAGCTTGATGAATTTCCACTAAGTAAACCACCTGGAACAGGGTGGCGTAACAAATGATCACACCCCTGGTGACCTAAAACAACAGAAATTTATTCTCTTCGTTTTGGGGGAGAGAAGTCTGAATTCGAGGTGTCAGCCGGACCACACACCACCCCCCCGCCCCCGGGAAAGGCTCTAGGGGTGAATCTTTCCATGACTCGGCCAGCTGCTGGGGGCCCTGGACATCCCTTGGCTTGTGGCTGCATCACTCCAGTATCTCTGCCTCCATCCTCACACGGCCTTCTTCTCTGTGTCTCTGGGTCTCAAGTCATCCTCTGCCTTCTCTTATAAGGACACCAGTCACTGGATTTAGGGCCCCCCCAATCCAGAATGATCTCCTCTCATCTCAGGACCTTAACTTAATCACAGCTGCAAAGACCCTTTTTCTTTCTTTTTTTTTTAAAGAAAATTTATTTATTTATTTTTAGAGAGAGGGGAAGGGAGGGAGAAAAAGAGGGAGAGAAACAGAACTGGCTGCCTCTTACTCGCCCCCTACTGGGGACTTGGCCCACAACCCAGGCCTGTGCCCTGACAGGGAATTGAACTGGCGACCTTTCAGTTTGAAGGCTAGCGCTCAATCTACTGAGCCACACCAGCCAGGGCAAGACCATTTTTCTAAATAAGGTCACGTGTGCAGATTCCCGGTGGGCGTGTCCTTTTTGAGGGGAGAGGTACAGTTCCACCCGCCGCAACATCACGGACCCAGCATCCAGCACAGGCCCACAGCCCCTCATCTTGACTTCTTATTTTCCCCCAACTTTTATTTTGAAAAATTCTCAAACTTTCAGAAAAGTTGCAGGAATAGTACTAGATTCACCTAGATTTACTAGAAGGACAGACTTGCTCCCCCCCTATATAACATTATCTCTATATATTTATATTTATTTATATAATGTTTTCCCCCGAGACATCCTCATATCTCATCCCTACATCCTCTACCCTTCATCTCCAAAGAACAAGGGCAGCCTCCTCCATTTCCACAGTACTGTTGTCCAATACATGATCAATATTCAAATTTCTCCAATCATTCCCCAGATATCCCTTAATGTGGGTTTTTTACAAAATTTTATTTATTTATTTTTAGACAGAAGGGAATGGAGGGAGAAAGAGATGGGGAGAAACATCAATGTGTGGTTGTATCTCACGTGGGCCCCCTGGGGACCTGGCCTGCAACCCAGGCATGTGCCCTGACTGGGAATCGAACTGGCAACCCTTTGGTTCACAGCCTGTGCTCAATCCACTAAGCTACACCAGCCAGGTTAATGTGGGTTTTTTAAACTCAGGACCCAGTAAAAAGTTCCATATTACTTTTAATGTTCATGTTCTTTTCAAAACACCATTATTACTGCTTTAAAACTTTTCTGGCAAAATGAAGACTTGGCAATCTTATGTCAATTCCCCAAATACTTTTGAACATGTGCCGGTCCTTGGAATTCAGAATCTGGGAGTTGTTGCTGGGGACTAGCATCATGGCTCAAAAGAACTTTCTGCGATGACGCCAATGTTCTATCATTTATGCTGTTCAGTATGTTGCCACGTGTGGCTTTGGAGCATTGAAATGTGGCTAGGGAGACTGGGGAACTGAATTTCAAGCATTATCTAATTTTAATTAAAATTGAAAGAAGCACATGGACCTCATGGCCGTCAGTTCACACGACCCAGCCTAAACCAATCAGCACCAAGGCAGAGCACGGGTCTGAGATCGCTTGTCTTTGGCCCGTTGCCCCTGAGGAGGTGCTGAGTGATGAGTGACGGGAGGACAGAGAGGGAGAGGGAGGAGCTCTGCAGTCTAAGGTGGCTCTCCCACCCTGTCAGCCCACTGTCCCCATGTCCCTCCTTCCTCAGCGGCTCATGCATATGTTTTGAGCGCCTCCTCTGAGAATAAGGGGCTGAACAGTCTCTGCTGGGGCTTAACCAGAGCGGAGCGTGAAAGTCTGCAAATGTGTTTGTCTTGCACATCAGTTTGTCACCCTTGAGGTCGGGGGCACAGCTCACTGCCTGACACTCAGAAGGAGCCTAGTGAAGGTTTGCTGAATGAATGAATGAATGAAATGCATGAAGGTGCCAGGTAGAGTCTTCCAGATGGGATGTGAGAGGCCAGGACAGAGAGGACAGGAGAGACAGTGCTGTTTAGTGAGAGGAGCGCAGAAGGACCCCGGAGACCCACGTTCCCATCTAGCTATTGGCAAGTCTCTTCCTTCCTCCGGGCCTCAGTTATCCCAACAATAAAAAGAGGCGGCGGGGCTAGATCAGGGCTCGGCCCGCCCGGGGACAGAGTCGGTGCAGATGGGGAGCTGCACAGCACCTCCTCTCAACTGTACTTACACACTGGGCTTCCCTCGAGAGCCAGGTTCTTGAAAGGGTTCTGGAGCTTTGAACATCGGAGGCCTCCTGAGCCAGGCTGAGGACAGACTGAGTAGAGTTTTGGGGAAACTCCCTTCTGTCCTCAGAGGCTGCAGGTCTGTGCTGGGCCTGCACCTGCCTGAAGGGATGCCTACTGGGACTTTCCTTCCCAGGTGGAGAGCCAATCGCTGCAAGGAACAGGGGTGTGGTTTAGCCTCAAATCTCCAGGCAAGAGGGGAGGGCAGGGGAGCGCCCTTCTGCCCCAAACAGGGACAGAAGGAGCAGAGCCCCGGGGGAGATGCAACCTGCCTTGTCCCACGCATGGGTGACTCAGGCTGACACTGGATGTGTCTAAGGCATTCACCAGTTCTGAGACTAACAGGTCAGTGCTGTCGGTTGCTGCCCATTTGCCCTTCGGGGAAATACTTTTGCACTGAAAGGTGAAGGTTAGAGATTGTCAAGCCTGCAAAGCCTTGCTCCTTGCCCAAGTGGCAAAGTCCTCTTCACTCTTCAGAGCCTGGTTCCAGTGTTGTTCCTGCTAAAGCCACCCCTGGCCTCCTACCTCTCCCCAGTAGGGTTAATGGCCCCCTCTTCCAGTATGCAGACTCTGGAGCCAGACTGCCTGGGTTTGAATTCCTACATGGCCTCTAAAAAATAGCTGTGTTACTTTGGGGAAATCACTTAACGTCTCTGTGCTTTCTTTTTTTTTTTCCATCTGTGAAATGGGAAAAATCGCTCGCAGCTCACTGGGTAGTTGTGAGGATTAAATGAGTGAATGCATAGACATACTTATGTCAGTGCCTGGCACATATTGTGAGCTTAAAAAAAGTTCACTAGTATTACAATAATTTTTCTCTGTTTAAGAAATACCCACAAATGCAGTAAACACAGCAGATAAGGGTCCTGCTCTCAGAATGACCTCAGCCTGCAGGGAGAGATAGATGACTAGGCAGGAAATTCACTCAGAATTAAGAAAAATGCCACAATAAGGGAAGTGGTTGGTCGAGAGGGGTCGTGGGAGCTCGGAAGAGCCTCCTTCTCAGGTTGGGGTGGTCAGCAGCATTTTCCTGGAAGAAACAACATTTCTGCTGAAATCTGAAAGATGAATATAAGATAGCCAAGCACGGGGGGAGTGCAGAGAGGGGAGTGCATGGGAGAAAAGGGTCAAGGCAGGGGGAACCAAGAGTGCAAAGGTCCAGAGCCCCAAGCAGGGTGTGTTCCGAGAACAGAGAGGTGGAGGAATGGAGGAATAGAGTGGGAGGGTGGGTTGGCCTAGACCATGGTTGATGAGTGCATGTCTTTGTGGTCTGTCTCCCTTCCTGCTTTGTGAGTTAAATAGGACAAAGCCCACGTTTCCTTTCATTCCATGTGCCCCACGCCGAACCTGACCCTCAGCAGGGCCTCCATACATTTGCTGAATGGAAATGAGAGAGGAGGACGTTGCCTTTCCCTTCAGGGCACCCTGTCCAGCCACCTCTATACTTGTGAGTTAGGCATTCTTAATAGCCTGGGGAAGTCAAGTTCACCTGTTAATTTAGACTCGTCATCTGCTGTGCATCCCACAGTCCTGTAGGTTGAATGGCTCTGTCAGGACAAAGTCAACTTTCTGAGCCAACAAGGTGATCACAGGTCCCACTTCTATGGGTCGCTCTGTGGATGAACTTTTCAAACTCCTGAGTGCATACAGATTGCCTGGGGTCTGTGTACGTGAAACATATTCTGATTCAGAGGGTCTGGGGCCTGGTGCCCCCCGCCCCCCATCTGGTGGTGCCAGATGCTATAGGTCCCTGAATTACACTTTGATATGAATTACACTTTGAATAGCTTGGTGCTAGACAACATTGCATTTTTCCTGGCCCTAATTGCAATGGTGATCTTGAAAGCAGGTGGGAGCCAGGTTCTGAAGGGCCACGGATACCAGGCTAAGGAGTTCGGTCTTCATTCTGGAGACAGTAGGGAGCTACGGAGGCTTTCTGAGCGTGGTCGGGGACTGCTGGCCAAGGAGATGCATCTGGAGCCCAGGTGCAGGACACTGGAGCGCTGCACTATCTGCTACCAAGCAAGAAGTGGTGGGGCTGAGGCTCGAGCAGTGCAGGTGGAAGTGCAGAGGATGAAGGCTGTTATGGACTGAATTGCATCCCCCAAATTCCCAGGTTGAAGTCCTAACCCCGAGCACCTCAGAATATGACAGTATTTGGAGACAGGGCCTTTGGAAAGGTGATTACATTAAAACAAGGTCGTCAGAGCAGATGCTAATCCAGTACAACTGGTGTCTTTATGGGAAGAAATTAGGACACAGACATGCACAGGGGGACGACCATGTAAAGACACAGGGAGAAGACGGCCATCTACAGTCCAGGGACACGGGCCGCACAGGAAACGAACCGGGTTGACGCCTTGATGTTAAACTCCCAGCCTCCAGAAGTGTGAGAAAACAAATTTCTGTTGTTTAAGCCTCTCCCACCCCAGTCTGTGGTGCTCTGTCGTGGCAGCCCTGGCAGACTAATACACAGAGGATGGATTTAAGAAGATTAACCAGGTTGTCCACTGTTTGGAGGACATGGGCGGGGGTGGAGGGGCCGCACTCTAGGATTACATACAGATGGTTTGGAAGTTAGAAAGACCAGGGAGGAGAGAGTGCCATTAACAGAAGCAGGAGGGGGCGCTAAGAGGGAGGAGCAGAGCCCGAGAGGAGTAGAGTTGGACCAGGTTGCACAGGAAGTGCCCTGGGACCTTCAGGAGGCTTGCAGGCAAAGCCAGGCGGTCAGGCAGTTGAGGCAAAGGAACAGAATGGTCCTTGTGTCGACTGGGGCCCTTGGCTACAAGCCGTCAGAACTGGGCGGGGCTAACTGAAGCAAAAAGAAAGATATTGAAGAGGCTCCCCGAGGCTCCCAACAGTGATGGGAGGGCTTGGTGCCAGACTAGGAAAGTGAGCTGGAGGCACAGGAAGCTGGTCAGCTGTGAGCATGGCCAGCACCACGCCGCAGGGACAGCCTGCGTGCACTCTCGGGGCTGCTGGCCTGCCTATGCCCCCTCCCACTTGCACCCATTAGCGGATTCCTTTCCAGCCTTCCAAGGGGCTTAGGAAAGATATTCCATTACTGGGAAACCAAACAAAGACATGGCTCTCATCACCAGGTAATGAGCTGATTACTTCCATTATAATGATGAGGAAACTGAGGTTCAAGAAGGAAGTCATTCACCCCAGGTCATACAGTTCAAAGCAGGTCTGTTGGATTCCAGCACCCAGCCCCTTCCACTGCACCAGCTGTCACCTGCTAGGTTCTTCATGGAGCCCATGGCTGGACCTGGGAGAGCCTTCCAAGTGGTCCCCAAGCCAGGCCCCTTGTCGGGCTGGGAAGGAACCTCACCTGCCTCCTGAAAGGGGGAGCTCCCTCACCCTGTCTACTGGTGTTTCCCATATTTTTCCACTGGAAAAATCCCAAATTGCCTCTCACCAGGAGCAGGGCTAAAACTGCTAGTTCCAGAGCTCCGGAGGCTTTGAGTGCATCCTCTCCGCAGCCTTCCTGAAGCTTCCACGCGGGGCCTGTGCCATCTTCCGCTCATCCCAGCGCCTGGTTTCAGGTAGATCAGACTCAGCGCTGCGTGAGGTTCCAGCACGTCTCAGCAGCCTTCGTGAATACATTAGTTTTATTGTCCCCTACCATGCCACAGGGGTGGGTTGGGGGGAGGAGGGGGGCACTGGAACTTAATATGCAAATATATGCAGATCACATCTAAATGAGGGTGTCCCAGGATTAATGGGAAGAAAAGGCAATCAGAGCAGGCCTGGGGCTCTGCGGCGTTTTGCCTGAAAATGGCTCTCCCGGGAGGGTGTCTTGGGCTCTGTTTCAGAGCGTGTTCTTTGAAGCAATGTCTCCATAGCACAGGGGAAGGAAGAGCTGCGGAAATTGGTTCTGGATACTTCCTGGCAAAATGTTCTCCATTGCTTCAACTATGTTGGGGTGGGGCGGGGGAGGGGGGAGAATCTCGGAGCCCCTTGCACCTCAGGGGCTGTCGCTCTCACTGATTTCTAAACCAGGGGAGCTTGCTAACACCCAATTCCGGGCCCCCGTGATTACTGAATCAGAATCTCTTGAGAATCCTTTTTTTTTTTTTTTTTTTAGAGTCCCTAGGCTTGGGAAATACTGATGCAAGCCAGGGGTTCTTAATCTCAAGTCTCATACAGGTTTCAGGGGCCCAGCAGGGCAATGTTTTCAAGCGGGTTGCATATGAAGCACAGGGGCTTTAGAAAAAGTCCCAGGCTGTACCCCAGACCCATGAAGTCAGAATCTCTGCGGGAGGGGGCGAAACCCAGGCATCACAGTGCAGAAGAGAATCCTAGTGACTCCAATGCGCAGCTGCAGCTGAGAAGCACTGCCGACCGGTAGCATTCTCATAGGCCGGTGTTATACCTGTGTTTTCTTTGAGGCTATATTTAGCTCCAGGCCCTCCACTCCCTGGTGCAAATTTCAGGAGCCTTTCTCTCTGTGAAGAAGACTGTTGTCAGGGCTGATGTTTAGCTGGTGTGCACTAGTACAGAAGCACAAGCTGTTAAATATTGAAACATTCCCCTACCCATTGGTAACAGGTGCTGCTTTAAACCTTTGTAGCGCCCCAGAGCCCTAGCTTCTTCTCCCAGGCCCTTAGGGCTGTGGATCCAGGACAGAAAGGATTAGTGATCCCCCTCGCCCCCACCGCCCCTAGCTCTTTGGACCAAAGCAGTTCTGATTGGTCAGGGTTCCTGACGTCCTGGTTGTTAAATATTTGATTGTCGGCCCTAGCTGCAATACGGCGGGGTACATCAGCTTTACAGTCAGAAAGGCCTAGATTTGAGCACTAGTTCTGTGACCTGGGGCAAGTGGCTTCGTCTCTTGGAGCCTCAGTTTCCTCATCTGGGAATGGCCTCAAAAGCTTCCTCCCCCCTCCCCCCTCCCCTTAGTGTTGGGATGAAACTTGACTAGAGCAGAGGTCTCAAACTGGAGCACGTGCCAGGAACCCTCGCAAGCTTGTTAAAACAAAGATGGCTGGGCCCCACCCTGAGCTGCTGAGCAATCGTTCAGGGGCTGGGGCTGGTGAGCTTCTGCGTTTCTAACCAGTTCCCGGGTCGTACTAACGCTCCTGGGCCTGGGACTACATTTCGAGAACCACCGGAACTAGAAGGTGCCTGAGAAAGTGTGCTGGCCAAGAATAAGGGTGCCGCCCAGGTTTGTGGCAGGGGCGAGTCGCATCCGTCGCGGTGCGGATGATTCCCTGCTGCTCCGGTCGGCACGGACTGAATGACCACTGACTGGCTGGCCTGTGATTTCCCGGGATGAAGGCTTCCCTCACTTCTCCCCACTGTGAACGGGGCCAGGTCCAGATCTCCAGGGCCTGTGATCACCGAGAATGTGGTGCTCTTCCCCGTCTGTCGTCCGGAGTGAAACAACACTAAACCCTGCAGTGACTATAAAAGGAAGTCCAACAGGGATCTGATTTTTCCCATGCTGGCTCCGTTACGGATTTTTTTCAAGTATCAGAAATAATCTTTGTGGTGGCGAGGGATGAATAAGAGGAGCGCAGAGGATTTTCGGGACAGTGAAATTATTCTCTAGGAGAGCATAACGGTGGATACCTGTCACATGCATTTGTCCAAACCCACGGCATGCACGACACCAGGAGTGAGCCCTAAACTGTGGCCTTCGGGGGACGGTGATGTGTCAGCGAAGCTTCATCAATTGTCACAAATGTCCCGTACTGGCGAGGGATGCCGATAGAGGGGGAGGTCGTGCATGTGTAGGGGGCAGGGGTTATACGGGAAATCTGTGCTTTCCTCCTAATTTTGCTATGAATCTAAAACTGCTCTAAGAATAAGTCATAATAGGAAACCGACAAAAAGTTAAATAATCTTTTTAACGTGTGTTTTGGGGCTGCACCAGCATTGCTGGGACCCCAAGGACAGCCTTACCGGCCAGAGGGCAACCTGATGCCTGAGGAGCTAGTCCCAGGCCATCCTCTTTCCCCCTCAATTTGCATGTGTCTCCCCCCAAGCACTATCCCTTCTTGCGGCCATGAACCTCTCGCCTTAAAGGAAATTCCCCTTGACTGTTCTCTGCCCCTTCCAGCCACCCTAATCCTTAATTCTCCTTCTTTTGTCCACCCAGCCAAAGACCCCATACCCATTCTCTCTGTTGGTTCCTAGCTCCCCCTTCAGCGTGACCTCTGGGCACCCCCTACTCCCCAGGCTGCTTCCCCCACTGACTTCCTTCTAGCCAGATCCAGTGACCTGACATTAGCACGGGATTCGGAGTCAGAAGGCCTGGGCGGGAGCTCTGTCACTCACCAGCTGTGTGACAGTGAGCAAACTGAAGCCCTTCTCTGGGCCTTGGGTCCCTCGCCTTGAAAATGGTTTACAATCTCCGCCTCCCATGAATGCCAAGGAGTTCTAAAAGCTAACATTCAAACACATTCAGAAGGTCTGCCATTGGGTACAGATCAGATGTGATAAGGTTCATACCAGCGCTGGGAAAACTGTCAGGCCCCCCACTCTCCCCGCCCAGGCATAGACTGTTGGAATGACAGAAGACCGAGCTTCTGGGGACACATGCAGACTGTGGTAGGAAGGACAGGGTGCTGGTGTCAGGTCTGGGCTGAGTCCCAGGTCTGCCCCTTGCTAGCCATGTGGACTCGGGCCACTGCTGCTGCCTTAGGCTCCTCACCAGTAAAAGGGGTTTACGACTCCAAATTGTCGTTAACTGGGATCACGAGTTCTGATTCTTAATTTTTAAAGGTTTTGTTCATTTATTTTTAGAGAGCGGGAAATGGAGGGAGAAAGAGAAAGAAACATTGATGTGTGGTTGCCTCTCTCACGTGCCCCCTACAGGGGACCTGGTCTGCAACCCAGGCATGTGCCCTGACTGGGAATCGAACCAGCAACCTTTTGATTCGCAGGTCGGTGCTCAATCCACTGAGCCACACCAGCTAGGGCATGAGTCCTGATTGTTAAAGGTGAGAGCACTAGAGTAACAGAATCATCACAATGAACTTTTTTTCTGCATACCTCCTGTGTGCTAAAAACTTGCAATGTATAATCTCATTCAGTCCACCCCACAACCCTTCGAGTGAGGACTGTTCCCCCCTCGTTTTACAGATGAGGACAAGGAGGCATAGAGAGGCCAAGTGACTCGCTGAAGGTCACATGGTCAGAAGGAATAGGATCTGGAATTTGAACCCTCCAGGAGGTCTGATTTCAAAGTCTGTGCTCTATGGCTTCCTGTTGAAGGACCTCAGCACAAAGACGTGGGAGGTATGACTATTATTATTGGGGCCTCTAAGAGTCAGCCTGGGAGTTGCCACCACCCTGGGGCTAGGGATGGCAGGTGTGTTTGTGGGTGGGGGTGGGTACGTGAGCGATGCTCTCCCCCGGGGAAATATCTTGCAGCATACACACCTTTAGGCTTCATCCTAGACACAAGTGTCTTCTCAACATCCTGCCAGAGCCTCTCAGGCCTGGCTGCCCCTCCCCTCTCTGGCAGGTTTGGGAGAAACAGGCTTGGAGTTCCCCCATCCTTTAGGGGCAGAGATTCCTCATCTCGTGAGGCTGACCCCGGTCTGGGGGCCTGGCGTTACTAATAGCAGCCTGCAGGGCTGTGTCATCCAGCTGGTGACTCAGGGCTCCAGGCTCAACCCCGTCCCCATCCTGATGGGGCTTCCACCTGGGTGAGGGGCTTAGAGCTCAAGCTACGACCCTGGTCAGGCTTGGAGGGCACCCACCTGGGGGTATATCCTGCTTCCTGCCTCCTCTCCCAGGGCCTTGGCTAAACTGTGTTGTGGTATTGGAAGGAGGGGATGGGGAAGTGGGGAAGGGGATGTGGTAACCAGAACCACTTCCTGCCATTGCTGTGTTGAAAGCCAAGCTCTCCCCAAGTTCCCCTTGGTGGGGGCTGGAGGGCCAGGGGGTGAAGGAAGTTGGGAGGGAGTAAGGGAAGGAGGCTTCTTGCTTGGATTGACTCCAGAAATCAAGTGCTGAGGTTCCTGGTGGCGTGTTCCTGCCTTGCTCCCAAATTGGTCAAAACAGCCAGCTGGTCCAGAGGCAATTATTTATAATTAGAGTAGCCCAAGCACTTATTACTGTGTGTTGGGCGCTTTGTATCTGTTAACTCACTTGACCTTTATAACCCCCTGAGGTAAGCAGTAGTGTTACCCTTGTCTTACAGGTGGAGAGACTGAGGCACCGACCCGTTACGCCGACTACGCAGATCACACAGCAAGTCCACGCCAGAGCTGACATTTGAACTCTAGCAGCTTGGCTCTGGAGCGCAGACTTTTAGCTACCATTCCTTTTGGCGCCCCCTCCCCGCCACCCTCCTGCACACTCAGCCCCCTGGCTTGCTTTGTGACCTGAGAGAGGCACATTCTCCACTCTAGGCCTGCCTCAGTTTCCTCCTCTGCACAATGGGGGCATTTGGAAGAGATAAGTACACCTCCCTCTTGTGATGTTGCCCCCTTTGGTAGTGAATTACTCATTCGGTTCCTCGCCTCCCGGACTCTCAGCTCCATGAGCTCCAGACAAGATGGGTCTCTGTCCACCGCTGTATTCCCCATTCTTAACACAATGCCTGGCCTGTGAAACCTCAGCCAATATGTGTCGAGTGAGTGGTCTTTGAAGGTTTGAGGATCCTCATCAATCGTTTGAGTACATGATGAAAGTCTGGGACCCTTTACAAAGGAAAATCAACATAGATCAGCGGGAGGGACTTGGCCCCTCCCACCCACCCAGGGGACATTTGGCAACATTTGGCAACATTTCTGGCTGTCACAACTGGCAGGGGGGAGTGCTACTGGCGTCTGGTGGGTGGAGGCTGGGGACGCTACTAAATGTCCTATAACAAACAGGGCGGCCCCCAACACAAAGAATTATCCAGCCTGAATGTTAATGGTGCAAAGTTTGAGACATGTGACATATATACATAGGTGTGACCTATTTTGTACAATTGATAGCAAGTTGGAAGTGGCTCATGACTTCTTCTAAAGTCCATGTCTGCTTGCAGATGGAGACCCTCTGGATTAGAGTCTTCTCATTTCCACCTCTCAAGTATATTACTCTGGCCCACACTCTCAAGTCTGGAATATAGTCTCCCTGGGCCCCTGGGCCTAGCCTCTGATTCTCAAGGGCTTAGGCCCCCTCTCTGATCTTCAGTGGGCACAGGGGATTAGGGGAAAAGGGTCCAGGTTTTAAGTCTCCCCTCCCACATCCCACTGCCCCACTCTCCTCTGAGATAACCCAGTTCCCTGTAAATGGCCATAAACACGAAAAGCTTCAGCACTATGGAGCCCAAGGTTTGAATCCTGGTTTTGTGTATTAACTCACTGGGTGATTAAGGCAAGTTCCTTAACTGCTCTGAACCTCAATTTCCTCCCCTGGAAGTGGGAGGGGTACTCACTAAACCTGCCTCCCAGATGGGGGCGAGGACAGGATCAGATGCTTTTCGGAAACTTGTCACAGTACTCCACAGTAAATCTCAAAAAATGCATTATTATTATGGCTCAGAGGCGAAGTGATTTGCCCAAGGTCACATAGTGGGGGCATGGCAGAGCTGGGACTGAAAACCAGGACTGTGTGACTCATTAATTGGTCAACTCTAAAGTTTCCAATTTCCTATAAGAAAAGCTAATTGTCTCCATCTCACGGATTCATTTATTAGATAAGCCTATAAAGTACCTGGCACAGCGTAAGACCTTTAAACACAGCTTATTGAATTTTTATTGTTGTCCTTCCCAAATAATGCCTCCAAGAGGGCAAAGGTGGATCCTGCCCCACACTGGCTGGCTGGGAAGAAGGAAGGGAGGGAAGCTACTGGTTTATTGGCATAAGTAGTGCTCGTTGGAGCTGGAGCCTCTGGGGGTGAAGCACAGCTGGAGAACCAAAAGGGCTCCTGGAGATCAGCGCCCCTCCCCAACCTTTTACAGTTGAAGAGTCCAAAGCCCAGAGAAGGGAAGGCATGTACTTGAGATCACACAGCAGCTTAGAGTCCACGACCCCAGTCTCCTGATTCCAAGTTGGAATCGTGATCTTGGTCCAGAAAATTAAAGCAATCACAGCCGGGTCTGCTGAGGACTTGCAGCGTACCCTGTATTAAGGCTGTCATGTGTGTGATCTCATTTTATCCTCAAATCAATTTAGGGACAAAAGGCCCCTTTTTACAGCTGAGGAAAGAAATTCAGAGTGGTGAGGACATTTGCCCAAAGCACTGAAGGAGGAGAGCAAAGCCACGTCTGCTGGCATCCAGATGATACAAAGAAACTCCCCCTTCACTACCCTGAAGGAGTCAGCCAGTGAAGATCCGGGTGGCCCCGGTGGAATTCCCCAATTCCTGCCTAGCAGAGCCCACTCATTTCAGGCCAGGTGGAGCAGGGAGAGGAAGCTGAGTCAAGGGAGGTGTCCAGGGAGGAGACACGTGGGCAGAGCAAGCCTGGGAGTGTGGGAAGAGGCCCCCAGAGGGGTCTGACCAGGAAGGGGATCACTAGGTTCAGAAAAAAGCCTCAGAGGATCTTCCATCCCCTTCCCCTTGGGCTGACCGCTTGGGGCCTGCAGATGGAGGGCGCAGGGAGCCCTCTAGCTTCATCTCCCTCCCTCCCTTTCATCAAGTTCTCACAAGCTGTGCATTTTGCAAAACTCAGCCTTCCCCTACAGGCCTGTGGTTTCCTGTGGCTCTCTGTGGGTCTGGGGTCCTGCCTGATTCAGCAATGGGGACTGTGGGCAGCAGGGAGGGAGGAGGTGGTGTAAGCCCTTTCTTTGCCTTCACACACACACACACACACACACACACACACACACACACACACACACACCCTATCCCCTGAGTCAGCCCCTGCCTGGCCTGTCCAGGAGGGGCGGGGTCACTGATTCAGTTAACAGCTCCTCCTTAAAGCCCCCACAAGGGCAGCTGCAGCCAGACACTGCTACCCTCACCATGTACCCCTGGCTGGCCCCCGTCCTGGCGCTCCTGGTCCTGGGCTGCTGCTCTGCTGCCCCCCGACTGCACCAGCCCACCTTTGTGGTCTTCCCGGGAGACCTGCGAACCAACCTCACTGACAGGAAGCTGGCAGAGGTAAGCGATCACCTCAGTTTAAATTGGGACCCTAGGGAGGGCATGGGGCTCAGGGGGTGCTTTGGGCCATACTGGGGGTCAAGGGCATGTCTAGAGGACAGAGGTGTCCAGGATCAGGCACTGGGAGGGAAGGGTGTCCTGTAGAGGCTCTGGGCAGCGATGGCTAGGAATGGGTTAATGAGGGTTTTCTAGGTGGGCAATGGGGAGTGGTGTAGGGGGAGCATTGGAGGGTTCTGGAGTGGGCATGGGTGGGCAGTGGACAGGGATACACCCTAGGGGACCCTGAGGTAGGCATGGCCAGGAGCATCCGGGGCAGGGAAGGAAATAAGGATGTCCTTGGAGGGGAGATGCTTGAGTGGGCACAAGCCCTGATATCCAGGGCATGAAGTCCCAGGCACAGGGCCTTGTTGCTAGTCCCGGAGCTCCGGGAGGGCGTGAGTTCGGGCCCAGTGGGGCGGAGAAAGGGAGTCAGCGCGCTGGGTCGTCTCTGGCCCTCGGTCCACAGGACTATCTGTTCCGCTATGGCTACATCGAAGTTGCGCATATCGGCGACAGCGAGCCGTCCCTGAGTGGGGCGCTGCGGCGTCTCCAGAAGCGCCTGGCTCTGCCCGAGACTGGCGAGCTGGACAGCACCACCCTGAAGGCTATGCGTGCCCCGCGCTGTGGCGTCCCAGACGTGGGCGGATTCAAGACCTTTGATGGCGACCTCCAGTGGCACCACCAAAACATCACGTACTGGTGCGCGGCGGGGTCCTGCGGGGGCGGGGGTGGGAGGTGGGGAGATCGGGCTCCGCGCGCTCAGGCGGCAGACGAACACCTCCTGTCTCAGACCCAGCCCTGATTTCACTAAACGTGCAGCCTGGGGCAAGCGGCTCCACTTCTGAGCCTCCGTTTCCCCTTCGGGGAAACGCGCCTCGCAATCTGAGTCCTCCCGCCAGGGCCATTGTGAGTTGCCAAAGGAAAAACGCTTCTGACTGCGCTTTATTGATGAAAGCCTGGAGCCGAAGTCGCCGAGACAGGGGGCGTTGCGGCGGCCCCGGCTCCCGCCTCTCACTTCCGGCCGGGCTCAGTCCCCCTGCCTTTCTCCTGCAGGATCCAGAACTACTCGGAAGACTTGCCGCGCGACGTGATCGACGACGCCTTCGCCCGCGCCTTCGCGGTCTGGAGCGCGGTCACGCCGCTCACCTTCACTCGCGTGTACGGCCTGGAAGCCGACATCGTCATCCAGTTCGGCGTTAGGGGTGAGACCGCGAGAAGCGAAAAGCCAAGAGAGTCTGGGCCGGGACAAGAGAGGGAGGGCCACGGAGAGTAGAGGGGGCGCTGGACCCGGCTTTCTCTTGCCTGCGCTGCCAGTCCTGGCCACCGCTCACACTTAACGACTGCGCGACTCGGCAGAGCGCTGGGGCGCAAGGCCTGGGCAGCTGCTCGTAGGCGGGACTTCAGCCCCCAGTCAGTCCAGTGCCCTCGGTTAGCCAACAGGCTGACCCCCTGCACGCGGCTAACTCTCTTCTTCTCATCCGCTTCTTCAGAGCACGGAGATGGGTATCCCTTCGACGGGAAGGACGGGCTGCTGGCACACGCCTTTCCGCCTGGCCAGGGCATCCAGGGAGACGCCCACTTCGACGATGAAGAGTTGTGGTCCCTGGGCAAGGGCATCGGTGAGACCCTGAGCCGCCGCGGACCCCACTCCCTTTTCTTCCCACGCCCATCGTCGTCCTCCCTGACCCCGGTCTCCCTCCTCCTGCAGTGGTTCCCACCCACTTTGGGAACGCAGATGGCGCTCCCTGCCACTTCCCCTTCACCTTCGATGGCCGCTCCTACTCTGCCTGCACCACGGACGGCCGCTCGGACGACATGCTCTGGTGCAGCACCACCGCTGACTTTGACACTGACCGTCGGTTCGGCTTCTGCCCCAGCGAGAGTGAGTTCGCGATTTTGGAGAGGATGGCGGGGGCGACAGCCTATGCTCCGGAGGGACAGAACTCTGGGCTGTCATCCCAGCTGAGCCACTAGTGCTGTGCGGTCCGCAGGTCACTCTTTAGTTCTCTGGGCCCAGTTTCTCACTTGTGAAATGAGGGGTGCAGTACATGGGTGGCCTGTGGGTTAATAAACTCGGGGTCATGTGTGGGCCTCCCCAGAACTCTATACCCAGCACGGCAATTCGGACGGCAACCCCTGCGTGTTTCCGTTCACCTTTGAGGGCCGCTCCTACTCCGCCTGCACCACCGACGGTCGCTCAGACGGCTACCGCTGGTGCGCCACCACTGCCAACTACGACGAGGACAAGCTTTATGGCTTCTGCCCTACCCGAGGTACCTGTGCCCCGCTAACCAGATTCAACACTGGTCTGCAGAACGTTTCTCCCCACCCATCAGTTTGTCCCTCCACTTGGGGTTGGTTCTCAGGACCGCCCAGACTCTGCCTACCTCACCATAGCCCCTCCCTCCGACTTCCAATTGCTGCGGCCTCCTCATTCCTGGGGCTTGGCCTTTTAGCTCAGTCTGCTGCCTCTCCTTTGGTCTCCAGTGCCCAGGCCTAACCTGCACTCAGCTGTGCCCCACATCGCCCCCTAGGCTTTAAAAACGGTACCAAGATTTTCTAGCTCCTTCTTTGGCGGGCTCCTGGCTCCTTATTGGACTCACCCACTTGGCTCACCCAAGGCCCTTGGTCTCTTCAGTCGACTCCACGGTGACCGGGGGCAACTCCGCGGGGGAGCTGTGCGTCTTCCCCTTCATCTTCCTGGGCAAGGAGTACTCGACCTGCACCAGGGAGGGCCGCAGCGATGGGCACCTCTGGTGCGCCACCACCTCGAACTTCGACCAAGACAAGAAGTGGGGCTTCTGCCCGGACCAAGGTGGGCAGGATTCGAAGGTTCTGGAGCTGGACGTAGTGGGGGGCTGGGCCTGAGAGCACGACCCAGGGCTCACATCTCAGGCTCTCTCTTTCCTCCAGGATACAGCCTGTTCCTTGTGGCTGCCCACGAGTTCGGCCACGCCCTGGGCCTCGATCACTCATCCGTGCCAGAGGCGCTCATGTACCCCATGTACAGCTACACCGAGAAGCCCCCCCTGCACGAGGATGACGTGAAGGGCATCCAGCATCTGTATGGTGAGGCTTTGTGGCGGGGATGGAGGGAGGAGAAGGAAGGTGGAGAATGGGGTGGGAGGAATTGGGACCTCAGCATCTATTTGCGAAGGAGTCCGGGTCTAGTGGGTGTACCTGCTGTGGGGTCAGTGCTTGGAGATGGTGGTAAAGAGCCCAGACTCAGGATGAGACACACGTGGGTTCAAAAGCCAGTTCAGCCACTTCCTGGCTAGGGGACCTGGGATACATTAGTTTGCTGGCAATTACCTCATCTGTAAAGTGGGACTAATAATAGTATCTTTCTCTCAGGGCTGTTAAGAGGTTTAAATGAGTTAGAATAATGCCTGGCATATAGTAAATGCCATGTAAGTGTTTGATATTTTTACTGTTGTTATCACTTACTATTAGTATTATTTCCTCATTTTAAAAACTGGGGGCTTTTAAAGAATCTACTTCATAGGTTTTTTTTATTTTTGAAGATCACACAAGCTAAATAGGACTTTATAAAGCTTCTAGCACTAGGTTTGCCACTCTGAGTGCCCCAAACCACTTCTTTCCTATCTGTGGGATCGGGGTTGGGGGTGTCCTCTCCTGTCTTATGTTTATAGGGCTGGGGCCTGACCCAGGCACCAGATAAATATGGTTTGAATGGAAGGTGAGTGTAGGAAACTATGAAGCCTTCCTGTGCTTGAGGGGGGTGGGTGGGTAGGCAGGCTCCAGCATCTAAAGTGAGGAGAGCGAGTGCCAGGAGGGAAATCCGATAGGCTTTGGGGAGTAGCCAGTCCATGGGCACCAAGGTATGCAGGAATAGGGGTGTCTCATTTGGTGTTTCCTTTTAGGTCCTCCCCCTAAACCTGAACCTCGGCCTCCAACCACCACACCTGAAACTCAGCCCACCGCGCCCCCCACGGTCTGCATCACCGGTCCTCCCACCACCCGCCCCTCAGAGATCCCCACTGCAGGCCCCACCGGACCCCCTTCAACGGCCCCCACAGATGCACCCACTGCGGGCCCCACGGGTCCCCCCACTGCTGGCCCTTCTGCAGCCCCTACAGCGTCTTTGGATCCAGCAGAGGACGTCTGCAACGTGAACATCTTCGATGCAGTGGCAGAGATCAGGAGCCACCTGCATTTATTCAAGGATGGGTGAGGGGCAGGGATGAGTGGTGAGGGAGGGCGTTTAGAGGGGAGACCACCCCGTCCCTCCCCTCCCACTGGCCTTTGTTTCAAGGCTCAGTGCCCTGCTGTTTCCTTTTTCACGTTCTCAGAAAGTACTGGCGATTCTCTAACGCCCAGGGACGCCGGGTGCAGGGCCCGTTCCTGATCAGGGACACGTGGCCTGCACTGCCCTCCAAGCTGGATTCCGCCTTTGAGGAGCCGCTCACCAAGAAGATTTTCTTTTTCTCTGGTTAGTTTCCTCCATTTTCCCTTCCCTCCTTACCATCCTCACCAATCTAGGAGGACCAAGGGACCAAGGATAATCCAGAAAACGTTCAGGTGCAGATTTAAAAAACACGTCCCCCTCCTGGCAGATTTAGTTTAGCAAGTTTAGGAGGGGCTGAATTTCAGCTCCCCTTGCACAGTCCTGCAGAGCGGCTCTGCTCATGGGCGCAGAGGCTGCGGGCCGGCCGGGTTCCAAAAGGTCTCCCTGGGTTTTCCCTTTTGACAACCCAGGAGAATGTGTACCTTCTTCTCCCTGCCCCCTGGCCGATATGACCCTTCTCCCCTGCAGGGCGCCAAGTGTGGGTGTACACAGGCGCGTCAGTGCTAGGCCCGAGGCGTCTGGACAAGCTGGGCTTGGGCCAGGAGGTGGCCCAAGTCACTGGGGCCCTCCCGCGTGGCGGGGGTAAGGTGTTGCTGTTCAGCGGACAGACGTTCTGGAGGTGAGAGCCACGGGGACCGCCGGCAGGGGGAGCCCCGGCGCCATTCGCCTGTCCGCCGGTTCACCACCTGTCTCCTCGCCGCCTTCCCGCAGGTTCGACGCGAAGACGCAGACGGTGGATCCCAAGAGCGCCACCTATGTGGACCAGATGTTCCCCGGGGTGCCCTTAAACACGCACGACATCTTCCTGTACCGAGGTGATGGCCGCTGACGGGGCTTAGGGAAGGTCCCTCTCCTTAGACGCCTCTTCCCATGCTAGGCTCCCCTGCCTTAGAGACCGGTCAAATTCCGAGCGAGACGGGAAAAGCGCCCGGCGATTGAGTCAATACCCCAGCACAGTTGTAGAGGCAGGGACCTTCCCCAGATCGTCCAGGAGACACAGGGGAACAGCCAGAATTAGCATCCATATCTCCTGCCTCCCCAGCTGAAAGCTCTTTCCCCTATAATGTAGGACACATGGTTTGCAGGGAGGCTCGTTGCTGCATTAGACGATATTTGCCAGGCACTGGGCTGCCACTGGGGATATAGTGATAAATACGGTGACTCATAGCTGTGTGTCTTTGGGCAAGTCACTGCTACTCCTGGAGGCTCTTTCCCCTTCTGGAAAATTGGGAGAGCTGGAGTTACACTTCCTTTCTCTTTTTCACCGCTCACATCCAGTCAGTTGACAGGTTCTGTTGATTCTACCCAGAAATATTTACTTTCACTATCTCCTGTGCAAATACCCTAGTGCAAGCCATCCTGGTTGTCCAATGCTGTTAATGTATTCTCTGGGAGTAGGATGGGGGCGGTGAGGAGTGGAAGGCAATATGCCTTGGGAGTGACTCCAGACATATTCCAAGGCCGAAGAAGCTAACAGGAGCTGACCCCTCCTCCCCTCCCACTACTCCCTCCGCTCTCTCCACCCCCACTGGCCTTCTGGCTGCTCTTTGAACACATCAAGGTCAGTCCTTGCTTCGGGCCTGTGTGCCAGTTGTTCTCTCTGCCTGGAAGGTTTTTTCCCCAGATTGTCACCAGGCTGCCTCCCTCTCATTCTTCAGGTCTCAGCACTAAAGCCACCTTTTCAAAGAGGCCTTCTCTGACCTTCATTATCTATTCGCTTACTTGCTTTTGTTGCCTCTCCACTGTCAAAAGCAATCTCATTTATTTACACGTTTGCTTGCTAATCATCTGTCTTACCCACCAGAGTGTAGGCACCAACAGAACTGAGGTCATGCCTGCAGTTTTTCTCTGCTGCATCCCCAGTCCTTCTAACAGTGTTTGGCATGATAAATCTTTGTTGAATGAATAAATGAATGAATGAGTGTTGAATAAATTGTCCAGAGCACCTACTGTGTGCCAGTGCTTTGCACATCAGTGTCTGTGCCCTCTAGCTTCTCTGTGGGGAGGTGAAAGTGTCATATGAAAACCTTGGAAAGATCTAGAAAGGGCTTCTGTTGCTGTATGTATTTGTGGGAGATTTGGAATCACCCCTCTTGTACCTGCCTCTTCCCTGCAGAGAAAGCTTACTTCTGCCAGGACCGCTTCTACTGGCGTGTGAGTTTCCAGGACGAGGTGAACCAGGTGGACGAAGTTGGCTATGTGACCTTCGATGTCCTGCAGTGCCCTGAGACCTAAGGCTCCCCATCCTGCTTCAGCACTGCAGCGTGGGTCCCCGTGGGGACTCTCCTGATGGGGAAGGAGCCAGTTTGCTGGATACAAACTGGTGGGTCTGTTCTGAAGGACAAAGGATGAGTGGGGGTGGGCTGGGCCCTCTCATCCCACCTTCCTTTTTTGTTGGAATGTGTTCAATAAACTTGGATTCTCTAACCTTGAGATTTAGTTATGGATGTATGCATGCATGTAGGCATGTGTGTATGTATTTAACAAGTAGAGTGCTTACCATGTGCCAGGCAGCATTCTAGGCACTTCATTAAAGTTAAAATATTTGATTCTTCCTATTAGGAAAGTATAATGTGATTGTTCCTGTTTCACCAAACAGTTCCTGAGGCCCTGTACGTGCTGGGCACTGGGCATAGAGAGAGATGAACTGGACCATGCCTCTGTCCTCAAGGACCTCTCTCAGTGGTCCTCCAGCTTTAGGATGCATCAAAGGACCCTTCGAGCTTGCTTAAATGCAGGCTCAGGCTCTGCCCCCAGGGAGTCTAACTCGGTTACAAGAGTGATTCTGTGACTGGTAGGGGGTGGGGTCACACTTGGAGAGTGTGCAGTGTGTGAGTCTTTATCCTAAAGATGTGTGTGTGTGTGTGTGTGTATGATATTCTGTGTGTTGTGCTTGAAGTCGGGGAATGTTCCCCAGTCAGGGTGACATCTGAACTTGTGCTGAATTTGGAAGGATGAGCAAGAGTTTCTCCTTGTAGAAGTAGGACTTGTCTTCTAGGAGAGCCATGTACCAAGAACCTAAACATACCTTCTGTCTAACCCTCACACGCGTGTCCAAAACAACGCATAGAAGGATGTTGATGGCAGCCTTGTTCGTACAGTGAGAAGCTGGAAACAACCGAAGTGCCCAGAGATAAGGCAGTGGGAAAATAAAATACAGACCGTGTGCACGATGGTAGTGAAACTGACCGTTAACAGCAAACGTGGTTAGGTATTCCAGCATAGGGTCTAGAGACACAGGTATTGGGGTTGACTGAACGTTTCAATCGCTTTTGTTGTCATGGAGCTTATAGTCAAAGATAAGGAAAATATGTTAGTTATGTCCTAGAGGCCTGCCTGTAAAATAAGTTCCAGGAAAAATGTTTAAAAGGACACTTTGCTTGAGATGCTAGGTGAATGTAGCTAGTTAAGCACAAAACAATACCAGAGTTCATAAGATGTTTAGTTTCTGCCTTTTGCTTTAAAGATAACATCACGGATGCACCATTAGGAGATGTTTTGCAGAATCTTGGTTCTGCAACCTGGTTATATCACCTGACCACAGTGATGAAGACACCAGAGAAGATGACGTCAAAAACTAAATCAGAATAAGGAAAATCGCTGAGGCTTGCATGAGAACTAGCCAATCAGCTTGCCCCTTGACCCATAACTCCTAGCCCTCAATCTTTGCCCTTAAAAACCTCTGACCAGAAGCCATCAAGGAGTCTGGATTCTGAGCGCTAGCTTGCTGTTCTGGCGTGGTGCCCAGCCAATAAAGCCAACGGCTTTAGTTTTTCCACTGCAAAACTCAGTGTTCAGTGTTTGGCTCTGCTGCACAGTTTGCATGTGGACACTCTTCCTTTTGGTAGTATTAGCTACCCCTAGTATAGCACTGACTATACGCCAGGCACCGTTCCATGTGCTTTCTCTGTGTCAACACAGCTCATCCTTAAATCAACCCTATGAGACAGGTACTAACTACACTTACCTGATAGGTTCTGTTAATATTGGCATTACCCTCCCCCCCCATTTACAAATGAGGAAACTTAGGCACAGCTCACCTGAAGTCTCATAGCCGGTGAGTGGTGGTGGTGGGATTGCAATGTGTGCTTCCGGTGAAAATGCTGGGAGAAGAGAAAAAGCAAGCAGTGTTGGGGAACTACAGATGACTCAGAATTCTAGAGTGTGGATGGGTAGGGAGCAGAGAAGATTCTGGAATGACTGAGATAGAAATGGTGGTCTGAACCAGATGAGAGAAGGTCTGAATGCCAGGCTGAGGAGTATGCACTTGACCTCCAAGGATGACAGAGGGACTTGAATGAAGGTTGGGGCAGGGGAGTGGAGGTGATGGGCTTGAGCAGGCGGGAGTGTAAGGAGGGCTTCCTCCCAAGCATCCTCTGGGTGGATCCCCTCTCTCCTAACTCATCCATTTCTTGCTCAGGAATGACCCACTTCCACTGGCATACAAATCTTCCTTATTACGGCTTGTTGAAAATTCCTCTGGATCCCTGACTCTCTAGATAATGTTCTGTTTCTCTGTTCCCCATCTGTAGTAGAATATCCTCAAAGTTTGGATTTCTACTCACCGTCTCAATGTCCTCAGTCCCCATTCTGTCAACGACTTCCCGCCCGGCTCCCAGCCCACTGCATCACTGAAATCACTCTCTTCAAAGTCCCCGATGATCTCCCTGCAGCCAGATGCTACAGGAAGCACAGTGCACACGCTGCACCATCTCCCAGGTCCTTTGACACAGCTGACCATGCCCATCTTCCTGACATTTTTCTTACTTGGTCTCTGGGACACCTCTTAGTCCTGTTTCCCCTCTCAGCTCATGGGCCGGGTCTTCCTGTTTCCAACCTCTAAATCATAGTGTGCTGTTGTGCTCAATCCTTGGACTTCTTCTCTGGGCACACTCGTTCCCTGTGACCTTGCCTAGCCCCACAAGCTTTAAGTACTATCTCCAAAGTCTTGTCCCCAGCCTTAGCCTCTCCTCCAAACTCCTGACTTGTATGTTCAATGACCAACTCTGCATGGTCCTTATGTGGGCATCTCAACCTAACAGGTCCACCTGAACTCGTGGGCTCCACCTTCCAAATAGGCTTCTCCATCAGTTATCACTACCGTAGGAACAGACTACATCATCTGCCCTCAAGCATGCTTAACACCTGGTCAGGCCTAAGATGTAGGAATCATCTTATGCTAGTACAGAGTTTCTCGACCTCCGCACTATTTTGGGCCAGATAGTTCTTTGAGGGGGACTGTAAAACGTTTGGGGTCCTCCTCTAGGAGGTAGCAGGATCCATAGACAGATGCCAGACCCTCTCAGGGCCAGTCCTCCTCCGGGTACCACGGGCCTCAACGTGCCGAGGGGTGGGGGGTGAGGAGGGAGTGCATGGAGCTGATGGTAAACCTGTGGCTCGTGGCCAGGCAGCCTTGGTACAAGACTAGATGGAGCAAGTTGCCTCTACCACTAGATGCCAGTACCACTCTCTCTCCCGCTGTGACAACCAAAAATGTCCGAACATTGCCAGAGAAGCGGGCACTAGGACCCTGTGTGGCGCCGCGTCTGGCGGGGGGCAGCGGGAGGGGGGTGGGGGGGATCCGCTCTTTCTGCCTCCCGGAGCCAGTCTGCGGCCACTTGTGCGATCCCGGCCGTACCGCGGCCGCCCGGCCCCTTTCCGCACCATGAGCCGCAGGTTCACTGTTACCTCGCTGCCCCCCGCGGGGCCCGCCGGGACCCTTGACCGACAGTCCCACAGACATTCAGCAGCTGATATCTGGCACCTCTCAGCCGAAGACGCCAAAGGTAGAGGCCGCAGGGGCGGGGCCTGCAGGAGTGGGGCGGGGCCATTGAGGGGCGGGGCCACATTGGGCGGGTCTTCTGTTGGAAGGGGCGGGGGTTCCAGTGGAAGGCCAGAGAGGGGAGGCAGGAGAGAAGGATGGGAAATTGTGAAGGGCGGGGCCCGATTCGAGGTGGGTGGGGCCACGGGAAGAGATTGGGGCCGAAGGCGAAGAGGAGGTTCTTGTGATGGATAGAGTCAAGGGGCGGGGCTGGGCTGCAAGGCACTAACGGGGCGGGGTCATCTCGGGTTGGAGGCGGGACCAGAGGGGATAAGGTGGAACCAGGGAACGCGGTGTTATTTAGGGTTGAGTACCGGAGCCAATGGGAGGAAGTAGGCTTAGTTAGATTTGCGGGCAGAAAAGGGCGGGACCAGAGGGCAAGGGGTTGGGCCAGGAGGATTGGGGTAGAGTCAGGGTGGATGTGAGATTAAGGGCAGGAGGAAAAATGAGTCCGGGTCGTTGAGGCAGGTGCTGGGTCCGTACGTCATTGGTGCCTGGCTGATCCTCCAATCTTCGGACTCCCTGGAGGCATCGCGGACAGCACCGGATAGCCCAGGAAGGAGAAGGAAGAAAGAGAAGTTAGTTTAGACCACAGGCATCTAAATCCAGGGAGGATCCCGTGGGGACCTCAGTTCCTACCCTCAGGGACCTACTTAGTTCCCTCTGCACCACTGCCAGAAGGGTTGGGTGGAGCCCGTTCAGAAGGGACTGGGGCCTTCTTCGAGGGCCCAGTGCAGTGATCTGGTAATGGATGTTACAGGTAGGGTACAGAAGAGAGAGGAGGGGCAGGATCCTTCTAGCCTTCAGTGAAGACACTCCGCAGGGGGCCCTTGTAGGTGTCCTTTCCCTGGTTGTGTGCCTGTCCAGTCTGGAAGGAACGTGGCGAATCCGCCGCGAGTGGCCCAAGCGCGGGGGGAAGGAAGAGCCTCCCCGGGCCGCCAGGGGTCACTGCAGAGCCGCACGTGAGCTCACCCTGACTTCAGCAAAATTAAGCACCCCAAACCCTAGAGGAGCCGTTTAGGGGTTTCTTTGGCTAAATCCTCTCATTGTATAGATGACCAAACCGAGACCTAGATTTCCAACAAGGTTCCAGCCCGTGAACCAACAGCTTCTTGACGTGGCCACTGGGATTTTTGGGGCTCCTTCCACTCTGCATATTTTCTATTATCTGTCTGCCCTCTTTCTCATTTTTATGAATGTCTTTATCCTTACGTCTTGACCATTCCACCTCCAAAACTCCTGAATCTGGCCACATGTGTCTTTCTGTCAACATTAGCCTGATCCAAACCTCCATTATCTGTCAATGGCCAGCTTCCTCATTGGTCTGCCTGACTCCCATCCTATCCTACCACACTAAACACAAACTCCCCATTGCTTTAGGATTAAGGCCAAACTGTCATTCAAACGTTTTCTCCTGGGCTCATGGTATACCTGGTATAGCAGGGAAACTCCTACTCACTCTGCAAGTCATAGCTCACTTAACCTCTTCTGGAAAACATGTTCACTTTCCTTCACTCGCAGGCAAAGGCAAGTCATTGCTCTTCTGTCCAGCCCCTGCATCATTAGGGCACATGTCCTAGTGGATGAAAGTTACTTACTTGTGTGTCTCCTGCATCTCAAGAGCACGGACCATACCCTTTCCTTAAAATTTATTTATTTATTTCCTTTTTATTAAGGTACAGTTGACATACAATATTGTGTTAATTTAAGGTGCACAGCACAATGTACCTTACGAAGTGATCACCATGATAAGTCTAGTGACCGTCGGTCACCATACAAAGTTATTACGACATTATTGAGTGTGCAGTTATATCCCCGTGGATTATTTATTTCGTAACTGGAAATCTGAACCTCTTAATCCCCCTCACTTTGTCCACCAATCTCCCACCCTCCTCTCCTCTGGCACCCATCAGTTTGTTCTCTGTATTCATGAGTCTGCTTCTGTCTGGTTTTGTTTGTTCATTTGTTTTGTTTTTGTTTTTAAAGATTTTACATATAAATGAAGTCATACAGTATTTATCTTTCTTTGACTTATTTCACTTAGCATAATAGCTTCCAGGTCCATCCGTGTAGTTGCAAGTGGTGAGATTTCATTCTTTTTAATGGCTGAGCAGGGATCATGTTCTTTTATCTCTGTGTTCCTGAGCTCCAAGCCTACATACAGCCTGGCACTTAGCAGGGTCTTAGTGCTCATCAGACGAGAGGGGAGTGGCTGCAGGCTCCTGCCTCTCCTCCCCCGCCTGCTCGTCTGCCATCCCTCGCCCCCTCGCCTGAGAAGAAGACGGTCCTCCCTCTCATCTCAGCCTTCAGTGTGGGGCGTGCAGGTGTCTGTGCGAACTGTGTGTGAGTTTGGAAAGCTGTGCGCCTGTGGCAGAGGCAGTGTGTGTACGTCTTTATGTTTCTTGAGGGAGAGCGTCCCACAACAGCTCTGATGACCTCTGGGGAGGTCAGTGAGTCAGTGCTTATGTGTGTCACTGTCTGCCGTTGTGTTGATGGGTGTGTTGATGTGTGCATTTCTGTGTCTCTCTGTGGGGTGGGTAGCTGCGTGCTGAGTTTATTGGAAGTTCCATCTGGAGAGTGATTTGGGTGACTTTTAACCTCTTAAGGCCCTGAGACAGCCTCCAGTACCTCCTCCTTGATAGGTCGCTGCATGGGGAAATGGACAAAGGCTCCCTGGGGAGCCAAACATCCGATGGCATCTTTCCCACAGCTGTTCTTGCATCTGGCCCCATGGAAGTACTCTCCCCACCCAGGCCCACAGGGAGAGTGGGCAGCATGTGCAAGGTGGGGGAAGGCTTGGGGGAGGTTTTGCAAGTCACTAGTATATGAGCATTACCTTTCACTCTGGACCAAGTGAGTGGAGTTTGTCCCTGGGGGTACTTCCTGCTGCCAAGAGATCAGCTGTAGTGGGAACACAACTTAAGGGGTGAAAGAAGCAAGTCAGAGGCTGAGCCTTGAAGCTACCACTAAGCCTGCACGGCAGCCCCCATGCCTCAGTTGCCTCATCTGTACCACGGGGAGACTGATGGTAACTTGGTTGGATAGAAGTGGACCTGACCAGTTGTTACAACTCTGAGCTACTCCCCTGTCCCTTTATACCTCTCTCTGCTATGCCTCAGTTTCTCTTGGAGGAAGGCAGGGTACTAGAAAGAGCCCTGGGCTTAGGTTAAGACTAACAGGACTTGGGGTGTGTCCTCATGGGGTGAGAGGGAGCCAACTTGCACCAGAGGGAACAGAGCGAGTTCACAATATAACACATCTATGCTCTAGCTCAGACTCTGTGTGGCCTTGGGCACGTTGCTCCCCCTCTCTGGGCCTCAACTGCCTCATCTATAGCATAAAGGAGTTGACTAGGAAACTACATGAGGGTCTTCTTAGCCAGAAACAGGCTATGATTCTTTGATGATCTAGAAGAGTGAAGTTCTCTGCATCCCTCTATCCAAACCTCAAGTTTCAGTCTGTCTGTCTGTACATTGAGAAGAATGACACAGGGTTACGTGTGTAAATATGTGATCTAGAGATCCCCAGCCTGTTCAAGGAGTTTTTCAGTCGCCCACTCCTCAAGCTAGGGCTCAGAACCTCACTGCCCAGTACCTCAGCCCAAGGTGAGCCCTGGGAATCTCCATGGCAACAAACTGGTTATGAACGGGGCTGCAGTTGCCATAGTGACAGGCCTCTCTCCCTCTCTCTCTCTCATCCTCCTCATCTCCCCTCCCCTGTTCTCAATGAACCAGAGCAATCTGCGGGCCTCAGCTCTCCAGGTGGGGTGGGGGTGGGGGTGGGTGCAGTGAGAAGGGGGTCCAGATTGAGAAAGAGGGAAGATGGGCTGAATCTGTAGGGGAATAGGGGGCTGTCGAGGTGCCATTGTCATGGTGACAGGGCTGCAGCCTGTTAATTAAGCCCCTGGTTGCCACGGAGACGATGGTGGTTGACGTGCTCTGCGGCGAGCCCTGTGTGTGGGGTGTGCTGTGCGCTGGACTCACTCATCAATTCTCTGCGAGGATTTTGGGTCTGGAGGACGGGGCGTGCAGGTGGGGAGAGAAGAGCGAAGGAGGGAGTTCAAGGCCTTGGCTCCATGAGGTCAGAACTGGGGGTGGGTGGGTCGGTGGTGGGGTAATGATATGGAGATAAGGATGGATAGGGACTGAGTCACTGGAATGAACACGATGCCTGCCTCCTATGGAAAGGAGACCCAGTCAGGTGGCTCCAGCTTCCTCCAAACAGCCCCTCATTCTGGTTCAGTGAATGGAGCCCTGGGCTAGAGGTTGGGGAGCTCGACTCTAGTGGCCAGTCTGCCACAAGTTCACCCCATGAAGAAAATCCACACCTTTCCATTTCTGGACCAACTTTACCACAATTGGGGAGAGATAAAAATAATTTATAAAAGTCTCTTCCAGTTCCCAAATCTTGATACTTAGGAGGCAGCTTCCCTGAACTATTTTTTTTTTTCCTCTCTGAGGAGCATAAGGTGGGAGGGGGATCAGTTTTGGAGACTCAGAGTTCAGACTAGGACCCTGCTCAGCTCTGCATCTTGTGTTGCTTTCATGAGAGGGTTCCCCTCTCCCTAAATCTTCCTAGGGCTCTGGGTGGGGATGGGGTGCTGAGCTGGCAGCCATGCTCCTGGGGCTCAGAGCTGAGGGACACCTTGCTGGTGACTTTACTGACCAAGGCCAAGCTGGCAATGCCTGAGGTGCCTGAAATGTGTTTCTTCAAAGCCTCACTGCAGAGCATTGGCCTGAGGCCTGAATAGGGACCAGTCTTCTTGAAAGGAGGGGCATGTGAATTGCAGGGCTGGGGTCTGGCCTTGGGGCTGTGACCCGACGTGTTCTGGGCCCCTTAGGAAGGGCTCCATGGCGTTAGTCTGAGATAAACAGAGAGAGCACTAAGAGGAAGAAGTCCCATAGGCTATGCAGCCTCACCCTTTCATTTTAAAGATGGAGATCTGGAATCCCTGAGAGAGGACCTCAGCTTTACCTAGGGATACACAGAGTTTTGGGGCAGAGGATAGGATGGCAGCATTATTTCCTGAATTCCAGAAGCCTCATGAGTTAGGAGCTCTGGTGAAGGTGGACAGATGGGATACCCAGGGGAAGAGGAGTCCTCCTGCCCACACTCCTGGGGGATCTAGGTTTCCCCTATGGGTGGGCTCAGTCCCTGAGTGGCTAGGGCTCTGGGCCACAGATGAAGGGACATACCCCCAGGAGAACATCCCAGACCTGGGATTGCTGAATAAAAAAACCCAGCATTTATTTTACAGCAGATCCCAGGCCAGCATACTACCTGTTTTGCTATATTACCTGTCTCTAAAGAGTAGTGGGAAACCATAATGCAGCTGCTGGGGGAGGTGTGTGTGGTGGAGTGTTTTGAAGTTCTTGAAGACTGCCCTAGCCCACCTGCTCTCCTTTTAACCCCTGTCACCAACCCACACTTATTTCATTTAAATAAAATATTTCCCCCCCCTGGGAAAGCCAAGACCAATTTTCACACCTGTCTCATCAGCTTGCTCTTCACCCTCGAGTCTGTTCAGCACCCACAGAACCCACTGGCAACGATACGTTATTTGTGGGTCCCTAAGAGGTCCCTGTCAGTCAGTTGCCCAAAACTGTCACTGACTCAATCTGATGCCACTGACCAACGGGTACAGGGGAATTGCAGCGGTGAGCCCTGTCCATGGTTCTGAAAAGTCACAGTCTAGAACCGGGTCCCTAGTCACATGGATAGAAGGTCTTCAGGGCCCACCTTCACTTGCAAGTGAAGAGGCCAGTCCAGTCTGGCAACTCAGATACCTGAGCACGAGAAAAGGGAGAAAGCTCACTTTAGACCCAGTCCCTGCTCCTCTGCTGGTAGCCAAGCATCAGTGGTCCTTTCTGTCGGACACAGGGCCAGTTCAAAAAGAGGGCACATTGAAGCGCGGAGTCCTAAACTGGAATAAAGCAACCTGGACCGAGTTCTGCCACTCACTGGCATTGTGTCCACACGCGGTCCTTCATTTCTCCTCTTGGGCCTTACCTTTCTCATCTGTACAATGAAAGCTGTACATTAGCTAAGATGCTTGATGTCCTCCCTCCCAGCCTTGGGACTCTTCTGGAATGCAGAGGGCTAGTGTTGGGGGGCTACCCAGGGAGAGTCCGAGAATCATCTCCCCTTAATCTGTTCTCACCCCTTGATGTTTAAATCTTCTGGAGACTCAAAGGGTCCAGACTTCTGTGGCTGCTTTCTGAGATGTCTCCCCCCTGGGTCTAGATCTAGGGGTGCAGAGGGTTCCCAGAACAATCAAGCTTCTGGGGGACCTGTGTCCAGGGAGGGAGAGGAACGCAGACAGCATGTCAGCTCTGGAGTCCTCAGAAAGCAATCCTGGATTAGGAGATTAGACACTGCCCCAGGAGGAAATCTGGTCCCAAACGGACAGGCGGCCTCATTCCCCCCTCCCCCACTCTGTCCCTGGCTTGCCTCTGACTGGCCTGCCTTCCCTAGAGCCGGCACTGTCCCTGGTGGGGAGTCACTGCTGCCTGGAACCTCACTGCTGCTTCCTCTCCTCTTCACCGTGTCTCCTTCCCAGGGTCACTCCACAGCAGAGGGCCCCTGGGTGTGGGCTCCGGGGACTTGTCTTGGGGGTGAGATGCTAGGACTCTGTCAGTCTGAGCACAACGAAAGGGCTCATTGCCACTCCTCAGGCTCCGCTCCTCCAAGTTTAAGACTGGATGAGCCAACCTGACTCAGAGAGACTGAACCCCCTCGCCCCCGCCCATGGGGGCGGCACGGTGCTTCCGCCAAGGGCTCTGGCCTCTCCACACCCCCAGCGCCAGCCTCTTGAACAGCGACACGGGGGACGGTCTGGTTCTCCATCCCTCTTCAGAGCCGGCCTCCCTGCTTTGCAGACAGGCTCTCCAGGGACCCATATTCCATGATGCCCCACCCTCGCCGTCTCATCCTCCCCCTAGGGGTCACCCAGACCCCCAGCCAGGCAGCCGCTGCGGGGCCGACTCCCCGCGGCCGCGACCTAGTTCCCTGCCGTTATTTTTAGGGCGCGGGATGGCACCTGCCCACGTGCCGGCCCCGCCTGCGCCGGAGAGTGGGGGGCGGGAGGAGCTGTGTCTGCTCCAAGGAGGCGAGGCCCCTGTCCCCTGCAGCACCCTCTCTATCCCACTCGTGCAAGCATTCGGTTTTAGTGTGAGGGGGCCTCCAGGCGAGCTCTGCCCGCCCCTCGTCCCCTCTGCTTCCTCCCCCGGCGCTCCCCCCTCCCAAACCCCGCCAGTGGCTCACGCCTCCTGCATACGGGATGAGGTGAGCAGCGCCGCCGCTGAGAGGGGGCGCGCGCGGGTGTGAGCGTGTGTCCGTGTGCGAGTGTGTGTGCGCCGGGCGGGCGGGCACTGCAGCTTCTTCCTCTGTGGAGCGGAGGGCGAGAGAGAGCTAGCGAGCGAGAGAGCGGAGAAGGCGGGCAGAGGGGCGCGGGAGAGGCGGCGCAGCCATCCCCGGCCCGGCGCGGCATCGCCACCATGCTAAACAACCTGACTGACTGCGAGGACGGCGATGGGGGAGCCAACCCCGGTAAGCCGAGGTCCGGGGGCGGCGAGGGAGGGGGCGGCGAGGAGAGGAGGCAGCTCTGGGGTTAGAGGCAGAGCAGGGGCTGCCTCCTTCGGAGAAGAGGCCGGGAAAGACCGGGGCGGTGGGCGCCCGCGGCGGCCTGGAGCCTCGCTCCATTGGAATGCGCCAGGCGCTGTCCGAGGTTCTGGAATGCGCCGCGCCTGGGGCAGGGCTGGGGGACCGGGGCTTGCTATTGCCCACTGCCCGGGGAGCAGACGTGGGTTAACCGAGCGGGGGAGGCGGTGGGAAGGGTATGGAAGAGCTCGAATGGGCTGACGTGGAGCTCGACGGGCGGAAGGAGGGCTCCTTTCCCTGGTAAGGGACCCGGGTGTCCTGGCGCAGAGTGTTGACTGGTGGCTTGGGGGCTGGGGGGCGCAGTCTGCTGCAGTCCCTCGCTCTGAGACTTCCAGCTGAAAGGAGGGGGGAAGGTACCTGTGAGGGGTTGGAGCCGTATGACGGCCCCGTCCGGGCTGCGGTGTCTCCGTAAGAGGACACTGGGTGCAATCCGGGCCCCCTCCCCCAGAGCTGCCTGAGGTCCGACCTCAGGCTGAAGCGTACCTCCCCCGGAGGTTTTCAGCTCTACTTTGCGGAATCTGCCTCTCTCGCGCGCGCCTCCGTGGGTTCCTATTCAGGACGGGAAGCAAAACCAACCTCCTTTCTTCCCTCTTTTCCCTTCCTCTCAGTACCCTGGGATGGCAGTGAGGTTTCCAGGGCGGGGCAGGGGGGAGTCTTTCTAGTCAGTTCTGCTGGCTTCCTCAGTAAGGCCTCAGGAATAGGGTTCCAGCTACTGAATCCCCGGCGCAGCGGCGCGGGCACTGCGGACGCGCTGCGGTGGGTGCGGAGACTCGCTAGGAGCCGATGGGCTTGGAACAAGTCCTTTCGTTGCTCCGGCTCTCCCCCGCCTTCTGCCGTAGTCTCCCTGCTCTGAGGTCTGAGGGGCCAGCCACCCCCTCGGGCTCCCAGGCCCCCAGCCGCCCCCCAGCGGTCTCAGCCATCCATCACGGCTGTCAGCCGCCCCCACCCCCCCACCCTCCAGCAGCGCTGCGTCCCCTGCGCACTAGCGCGCCTCCCGCTCCGGCAGTCTGCGCTCAGCGCCTCCAAACGCTCCCTTGGGCATTGCTTGACCCTCTGGGCCGACACTCTTGCAGACCTCCCTAGGGGATGGCCACAAGGTCTCAAGGGCTGAAAGAGCGGGTCTTCCAAGGACTGGAAATCTTGCATTGAAGTCCTCTGTATTCTGTATCCTCAATCGGAGTCAGAGCCAAGTGGCCGTTTGGGAAGGCTGTGGACACCAGGGTTCCCGATCCTTTGTCTGAGAACCACTCTTCCTCCCTGGGTCTGAGTGGTACACAGGGGTCCGAACAACTGGCTCATCTATCTATCCAGTGACACTGGGTTGTCTCATCCAGAAGCCACCCCTTCCCCAGCAGGCTTAGGCTGGGAGGGGGAGGGGTTTGGTTAAGTGGAGTCTGCGGCAGCACCAGGCATCCCAACGCGGTCCCCAGGGAATGAAGAGGGTCATTTCCATCTGGGGTCCCCTTCAGATGTCTCTACTCTCAAGACAGTGGCTGAACCCGACAAGGGGTACAGTCCTATCCCTGGGGCTGGTGTCTTACTAGGCCTTGGGGTTTCCATGGGGTCTCAGGAGGCCTAGAAAAGAGGCACCTATGTGCGCGGAGCAGAAGTCGAACCAGGAACTCCCTTCAGTTCTACACCCTCCCCCTTATCTTCTAGACTCTGGATGTCCTGGGCCCTTCTGGAGACCTTCTCTCTATACACAGTGTCCAGGACCTGTCACTAGAGTGGTCCAAACCTGGGTCAGGCGTTTTGGGTTCCAGAGAGAGAAGGCCGCCCAGTGGTAACTTTTGATGGTGGTTGAGGGCTTTAAGGACCTGCTGGGTTTGAAGGAAGAGGGACCATCCGACGAGAGCTCCTGGCGTCTCTGATCCTAACTTCTTGGGGAGGTGGGTGTGGGGAGCCTGGGTGCTGACCTCGGGGAGAACGGAGTGGTCAGAGTAATAGGGTTCTTCTTTGAACTAATCTCTGGTCTCCAGGTCTCCTTTCTCCTTGGGGTCTGACGTCCTCCCCCACTACCCCAACCTGGCTTGGGGATTCCCCCAGGCCTGGCCACAGGCCTGGCCCCAAACCCCTCGGGAGGAGGCTCCTTAGCCCGCGCCGCTCGCCTGTTTCCTCCCCGTGAGCTCTGGCCGTGGCAGCTTAATTGAAAGCCGATTCGGGCTGAGAGCTCCCAGGGGGCGGGGGCGGGGGCGGAGAGGGCTCAGCCACAGTCTGGCCCTGCCTCTCCTGCGCGCGTCACTCGGCGCTCCCCCACCTGACTCCTGCCTCTGGAGAGTCAGGGCGAGTTCCCCCTCCCTAGTGCTGCCCCTTGGAGAACTCCTGAAGCACACTCGCCCCCCGCCTCTCCCAACCAGTGCGCCTGGCGTTCCATGGAGAGGACGAACTCTGCCCTGGCAGACGCAGCCGGTAGCCTGGCGTCCCGTCCAGTCAGTTAGTGGAAAGACAGGACCCAGAGCAAGCCTGCCAAGCCGCCCCCTCCCCTGCCCTCGTCTCTTGGCCGAGATCCTGCCTGAAGTCTAGCTCCGCGCTGCGCGCCGCCGTTACATAAGCGGTTGCGGGCGCGTGGCCGGCCCTGCGTTGCGCTCTGGGCCCGCGTGGTCGCCTTGGAAACCGGTACGAGGCTACCTAGTTGCCGAGTCTCCGGCCAAGACGCCCCCTTTCTGCCCCGCACGTGTCCCGGGCCCCCACGAAGGAGGAGGAAGGGTTTGGGACAGGGAGTGAAGGCCTGAGAGGAGGGGGCTCCCGTGTCTGGTGATCCTGGTCTGGGGAGCAGCCGCTGAGGGAGAGGAGCCCAGTCCCGCAGGACACAGGGCCCCTGAGTCTTGCGGCTGCGGATGTGGAATGGGGAGCCCGGGCTGGGTGGGGCAGCGCGTCTGTTAGTGACTGTCGCTATTGCAGTTGCAGCAGCAGCGCCTTCGCTATGTGCCAGGCACACGCGGTGGGCAGCGTTTCACTGAATCCCAACAGTCCTCTCAGTTAAGCGCAATTTTCCTCCTTTGCAAAGGAGGAAACCGAGGCTTAGAGCTAAAGTGTCTTGGCCAACGTGTCAACACAGCTCCTGAAACTAGGACTGAAACCTAAATTTTGACTCTAGCCCTTTTTTTTAACCACTAAAAATTTGTTCTTATCTCATCGCTTCTCAACCCCAAACTAATTCCCATCACAGTGAGGTGAGAGCACAAAGCCAGCATTTAAAAGGAGGAGGAACCCGCCTCCCTTTTATTTCTCCAGTTCTCTGCCCCAGACAGCTCTTCTGAGAACTGCGGAGTCCGGAAGGGATCCTGGGGAAATTTACTTCCAAAGGCTTTTCGCCGAGCACCAGGTTTTCCCTGGGGGGGCAGGTCTGCTATCCCCAGGGACTTACATCTGTGAGAGTAGAAAGAGCGGATGGTGGCCCTCCTGTTTGAGGGCCAGCAGTACCTGGCTTGACGGATGGACGGACAAGGTGGAAGCGGTGGCAGAAGACTGTGGTTGGTGGGTTTCCTTTGAGCAGTGAGGCATCATGTCTTCTCCCTTCTACAGTTTTGAGTCAGGATGAGATTGGCTTTATAACAGGTCCTTCTCTGGGCATGGACCGGGGCTGGGAGACTAGTTTCCAGGAGGTGGGAAAGGTGACGTGGCGGGGGCTGGGGGGGAGCGGGGAGGGCGGCAGGCAGCTTGGGAGAGAGAGAGAGAAAGAAAGAGAGAGAGAGAGAGAGAATTCAGGAGATGAGGGGACAGGTAATTCAGAATATGTAAGGCCTCGGCTTCATTTATTCATTTGGGCTTTGACCGTTGGGGAGTTTCTGCAGGGCCCAGAGAGACACCTACCGCTGGGGTTCAGCCCTGACACTGAGGAAAGGGGATGGCTGGAGCTAAGGAATGTGTCTGTGTGGTCCCCTAAATCTCTCCTTGATGCTGAAGAGACTCTCTCCTTGGGTGATCTCATCCAGGCACTACACGCTTTTTAAAAAATGGGTTACTCCTTCTTTCTCCTGCCCACACTCTTTCCCGGGTCTCAGGCTGACTCATATGTCCAAGTGGCTTCTAGACTTACTCAGTTGAGCGTCCTCAGTGCCTCAATCAAATTCAGCACCTCCCCCCAACCCCCCTTTCTTATTTATTAAATAGGATCATGACCCACCCATTTATCCACGCTAGAAACTGCATGCATTATTCTAGATTCCTCCTTTCTCCATCCCCAAACACCTGGCATAGAGATATGTGCCAGTCATTCTTGAGCCTGTCCATTGTCCTGCATGGTTCAGGTCTGGGCCATCAGCTCTTGCCTGGATTACTGAAAGTCCCTAACTAGCATCTGTATTCTTTATTTAAAGGTCAGAGTGATTATTCCAAAATCCAAGTCTGTTCATGGCACTTCTTTGCCTGATACTCTTCAGTGACTTCCCATCGTCCTCTGGATGGGGTCCAAAATCTTTAGCGTGGCCTGCTAATGGTGTAAGGACCCAGCCCACATCTGCCATACCAGGCTCATCTCACCTGCCGCTCCTCATCCTTCAGGTCCACCCACCCCCGTGCGCCTTCCTCAGGCTCCAGCCGGATCAAACTTCTTTCAGCTCCTCTGGCCCACTCTGCTCATTCTCACCTCTGGGCCATCGAACACACTGTTCTGCTGTTCTCTCTGCCTGGAACACCCTCCCGCCTCCCTCCTGGCCTGGCTCTTACTCATCCTTCAGTTCTCAGTTGACACGTCACTTCCTCTGGGAAGCCTTCCCTGACCTCCCGGGCTGGGCTGAATGCCCCTCCTGTGTTCCTATGGTCCTTCATTCATGTTCTACCATAGAACACACCACTCTGGGTTGGAAATTCCTGGTTACTGGCTCATCTCCCTCGCCCTTGGGTTCCCTGAGGGCAGGAATGGTGTCTTATGCTGCTGTTTACTCTCCCTCCATCCCTGTGCTGACATTGGCACATGGCAGACATCCAGCAAATACATGTGGATTGAAGACGAATGAGGGGCATAGGAGGTGCCAAAGGGGGTCACATTTCTAAGAGGTGGAGTACCCTTGAGACCTCAGGCTGTAGTGTTCTCTGCCTCCCTCCTCCCGCCACCCCCCACCCCAGGAAAGAACATGCTTCCATTCCAAAACACCAGGATGGGCCCAGTTACGGTCAAGGAGGGCATCCTGGAGAGTCTAGGGTGCCCTAATGAGTGAAGTAGGACCCCCAAGAAAAAGGAAGCACCTACATGTTTATTAAATACCCAGTGTGTGCCAAGGAGCACACTGGGCTCTTTATATACATATTGTCAACTAAAATTCTGGGAGGGAGGTGGTATTAGCTCCGTGTTTTCGATGTGCAAACCGAGGCTCAGAGAGTTAAGCGGCCACCCAGCTGCACTGGCCCAGGCAGAGGGATGGCGGCCAGTTGGTGCCAGAACCCGGACTCCTCTGCCTTTCCAGGTGATGGCAACCCCAAGGAGAGCAGTCCCTTCATCAACAGCACTGACACGGAGAAGGGGAAGGAGTACGATGGCAAGAACATGGCCCTGTTTGAGGTGGGTTGCCAGGGACGCGGGGCCCCCACCCACATCTCCCCACTCACCAGGCCCTCCCTCCCCTCCATCTTTCGGCCGGGCCCACCTTCTTTCTTGGGCCTCCCCATCTCCTTCCCTTTATCCCTGCCACCCTCTCTTTCCATCCTGCCACTCTCTTTTCCTGTTCTCTGGTCTATTCTTCCTCCTTCCTCATCTCACCCCAACTTCAATTGTTTGCCTTCCTTGTCCCCATATCGCTCTGCCTCCTACTGTCCAGCTTGCCCCACCCCCTCTCCCAGTGTCCTAACACTGCCACCCGCCCTCCACAGGAGGAGATGGACACCAGCCCCATGGTGTCCTCCCTGCTCAGTGGCCTGGCCAACTACACCAACCTGCCCCAGGGAAGTAGGGAGCATGAAGAGGCAGAAAACAATGAGGGGGGAAGAAAGAAGCCGGTGCAGGTGAGGGCCTTGGGGAAGAAAAGATTGGGGAGGAAAAGTAGGTTCACATGGAGGGATGCGTGATGGAGGCAGAGGGGTAGGAGTTGGCGGCAGAGGCAGTGGAAGGGATGGGAGATGAGGGATAGACATGGAAGGGAGCGGGGAGGGGTTGGTTTGCAGGAGGGGTGATGCAGGTATAAGGCTGGGAGATGGGAGGAGGGCGGGGGATAAGAATCAGAGGGAAGACAGACAAAGGGATGGGGGTGGAGAGAATAGGGAAGTGGGGGATGAAGGAATAGGTGAGAAGGAGTGGGCCTGGGGGTTTCGTAGTGGTCAGGAGCTGCAGAAACTGACACTGGCCTCCCTGCAGGCCCCACGCATGGGCACCTTCATGGGCGTGTACCTACCGTGCCTGCAGAACATCTTTGGCGTCATCCTCTTCCTGCGGCTCACTTGGGTGGTGGGCATCGCAGGCATCATGGAGTCCTTCTGTATGGTGTTCATCTGCTGCTCCTGTGTGAGTGACACCTCCCCTCTACCACCCTCTGACAGCTGGGCTGAGCAGGGACCCGGGGGTGGGAGGAGGAGGGGGAAGCATGAGACCTGAGCTTTTTATAGGAACCACTGCATATGATCTTTGAGAGTAAATGAGGTCTGACTGGTCCTGCCTGCCTCTCGCAGGCTGGTCCCTGATGGCTAGTAACCAGTTTTCACCTGGATGTGTGTGTGTGTGTGTGTGTGTGTGTGTGTATAATTACACAAGTAATGCAGGTTCACTGATGAAAAAGATAGGTGCACAGAAAGAAAGAAAATTCACCCATAATCCCGCAATAGTTAACATTTTGGTAGGTCCAGACTCACAAAAAATGGGATTATGTGTCACAAATGGCTCTGGGACAGAATTCTTCCTATCCTCTCGAAAACATCAAATTCTCAAGTTCCATTTTTTGACACCTGACCCTGAGCCACCTGTGCATGCGAGGGAGCCGGTGCTGAAGCTGGTCCCCTATCCTGTGGATGAAGAAACTGAGGCTTAGAGAGCGAAGTGACTTGTCTCAGGCCAGACAGCTGGTCAGAGGCCAGGCTGGGATTTCCAGAGCTCTCTGATGCTGTAGCTTGTGCTGGGCCCACTGAATGGTGAATAAGAGCTTTTCTTGACAAGAAGGACTTGGCAGCAGTAGAAGTTGGAACAGGACCAGGGAGAAGCTCAGTGGCAGAGAACTTGTGGGTTTGGCGGGTATTTATGGGCCATAAGGCTTGGCCCCCACCCAGGCCACTGTGGCCCCCACTCCAGCCGCCACTCTGATGACTTCTGTCCTCACAGACGATGCTCACGGCCATCTCCATGAGTGCAATTGCAACCAACGGTGTCGTGCCTGGTAGGTGATGGGGGCTTCTTGGAGCAGATGGGGCCTGAATGGTTGGGAGAGGGGCCTGGATTGTTGGAAGGAGGGATAGTGCCCCGGGCTTTGGGGGCTATCAGGACCCAAGAGAGGCTGTGTAGCAGGACTGGAGACTGAGCTGAGACGTTTGTGGGGGTATGTGGGGACAGTTCTATTAAAGGGGAGATGAGGGAGGCAGTTGATGGTGCTGGACAAGGCAATGAAAGCTCTTCCTTTGCCTGAGATCCTCCCCTCCATCGTACCATTTTCTGAGCTGTGACCTCTTTAGAGGGTGATTAGCAACATGGTAATTAGTGCTACAAAACCCACTGAGAGTGGCTAGCTGGTTCTCCCACCAGCCCTAGGGCCTGTAAGACCCATGAGGCCTTGAGCAATCCCCTCTGTGCCTCTATCCCTGGGCCCCCCTCAGCCCCAACAGCAGCCCAGTGCCCCTCGAACCTCTCGCTGATACTAGGTTCTTTCTGCAGCTGGCGGCTCCTACTACATGATTTCCAGGTCTCTGGGCCCAGAGTTTGGGGGCGCCGTGGGCCTCTGCTTCTACCTGGGCACTACCTTTGCTGGGGCCATGTACATCCTGGGCACCATCGAAATCCTGCTGGTGAGAGGGGCTGAGGAGGAGGTGTGGGGCCCCAGGCTGTCAGTCAGTTAACCAATGCTCCTGAGACACCTCCCACAGGCCACTCAGCGAGGCCAAAGGGAAATCAGATGGGGTTCTGTCTTTAAAGAGTTCACGGTCTAGTTGGGGAGCGGAGATGCAATAATTATGTAACACGGACAGCTGCCATTTATCAGGCACCCACTGTGCTCTCAGCAGAGTTCCAAGTGCTTCACAGTCATTTTCTCGAATCCTCATGAAGTTTAAGTATTATTATGCCCATTGTACCCATGAGCAGCTCAGAGAGGTGGAATGACTTGCTCAAGGTCACTCAGATGCCAAGTGCAGAGGTGGGTTGATAAGTAAAAGCATGGGAGAAATACTAATAGCCATGTCCCACGGTAGCAGCTGTTCTGTGGCTGCCGACCACGTGCCAGGGCCGGTGTAAGTCCTCTCTGAACAGGCACGGCAGAGGGCTGACGGCCGGCGGATGGCAACAGGGAGGGAGGCGGCGGGGAAGCCAAGTAGAGGGATCTATCCGGGCAGAGATGATGAGCACTCCGGTCCCCAGGCACCACTGGACGGAGATGGCTGCTGACCTCATCTCTCTCCTTCCCGCCCCCCAGGAGGAGGTGGGCGCTGAGGAGGGCTTCTTGTTACATAGAAAGGGGGGCTGGCCTTTCCCAAGCCCCGACTTTACCCAGGCCCTAGGGCCTGCAATGTGTCATTTTATTTTATCCATGACTCTCCCACAAGTTAGAAGGCACTCCATTTTACAGATGAAGAAAGCCAGGCTTGGAGAATTTAGGGAGGGATATGAACATGTGGGAGTGGTGTGAGCCCTTGTCTTTCCGACCCCAAAGCCAACGCTTGTCCACTCTGCCACACTGCTTTGGAAAACTAGGACTAAAAGATGTCACAGCTTCTGGTGTGGGGGCAGAATGGAGGAGTACAGTGGTTGGGGAATGAAAGACCCAGGGAGCCACATTATGAGAGAATAATAATAGACCTTTATAATGTTTAGAAAGCAAAATCATTTAAAAATTACTATAAAAGCAATTCTGCCCCTTGCATAAAATTGGAAAAATATCAAAGAATGTAAAAAAAGAAACAACAGTCACTCAAAGAAAATCAACATTTGGGTGTATTTCCTTCTAGCTTTTTCTATGTGATATTGTATTCTGTCCTTGCAAAATGTAACTGTACAGATTTCCCTAAGTAACTCAAAATTCTTTTTATAAATATTTACAAATGAAAATAAATTCTGTAAGGATATAAACATATTAATATTTAGCAGAGAAATTAGATAGAAAATATAAATGTAAAAAAAATTCTTCACATTTTCACCATGCAGGAAAAACTACTGTTAATATTTTGATGTACCTATACACACAGGCATCATTATGCATATATGTGTATATGTTTACATATAAGTACACATAAATACAAAAATGAGATCATAAACACATTAAAAAAACTGGATTATTTTTACCTGCTATAACATGGATAGCTTTTTGAGTAAGTTCATATAAAGCTGTTTACCCTTCTGAAGCACTCCATAGTCTATTTGAGAATATCATAGTTTATTCACCCAATTTTCTAATGATGACTATCTAGTTTATTTCTCTTTCTATTAGAAATAATAAAAACAATAAATAACTATTAAGAATTATATGTGATAGCAAAAATAATAGAAGTTAAAATTGCTCCCAACATCTCTGCAATATCACTTTTAATGACTATGTAATAGTCCTTGCAGGCTACCCCATGATTTTCTTAACCATTCCCCTGTCATTGGGATGTCATGTCTAGTCTTGCCCTCCTGTAAATTTGCATATCCAAAGCCCTGCCTGCAGTTCAGGTTATTTTCTTGGGGTGATTCTCAGTTGGCTCTTACTGGGTGACTTGCATGACCTCCTTGTCCTTTTCCCACAGGCTTACCTCTTCCCAGCTATGGCCATTTTTAAGGCAGAAGATGCCAGCGGGGAAGCAGCAGCCATGTTGAACAATATGCGTGTGTATGGCACCTGTGTGCTCACCTGCATGGCCACCGTGGTATTTGTGGGTGTCAAGTATGTCAACAAGTTTGCTCTTGTCTTCCTGGGTTGTGTCATCCTCTCCATCCTGGCCATCTATGCTGGGGTCATCAAATCTGCCTTTGACCCGCCCAATTTCCCGTAAGTGCTGCTGCTCTGAGCCCAAGGCGTCGTCCTCCTGCTCCCTGGCCCAGTTTCAGGGTCCACACACCAGTGTCTGCCAACCCCTTGTTCCCATCTCTCGGAACCTGAGGGGTTGCGGATTCAGAGCAACCTCCTTGGGGAGAGAACAACCTCTCCTACTTGGGGGTCAGTCTCTTCCGGGGGGGATCATGTTTCTGGAGGTGGGCACAGTCTCCCCTGTGAGAGCCAGGTGCTTGCTGGTGGGCATGAACTGAGGAGGAACCAGGTGGAATGATTTCTGGAAGGATAAACACGGTGCTGGAGAAACATTTTTTTGGGGAAGGACAGCCTCCTGGAATGGGGCAACCACTTAGTGTTAAACACCTTTTCTGTCATGAGAAAGCTCACAGAAGAGGAGGTCTAAGAGCTCAGATCTCTGTTGGTCCTGCCTGTCTCTCTAGGACAGAGTCCCGAACGTCCTGATCGCTGCCCAGAAGGGCGGCACGCAGAGACCGCTGTCCATGGTGCTGAAACACAGCATTGCGCTAAAGCGGTGGTTCGCCGCGGTGGCTGCATATTGGAATTACTTGTGGGGGGAGCTTTGAAAGAAAACAACCGTCGATTCTGGGCTCCATCCCAATTAAATAAGAGTCTCTGTATATGAGGCCCTGGCATCTGTGTTTTTTAGAGCTCCCCTGCCGGTTCTACTGTGAAGTCAGGGCAAGGTTATGTCCCTCGACACCCTCCTCCCTTGTTTCTCTCCCTAGGATCTGCCTCCTGGGGAACCGCACACTCTCTCGCCACGGCTTTGATGTCTGTGCCAAGCTGGCTTGGGAAGGAAATGAGACGGTGACCACACGGCTCTGGGGCCTTTTCTGTTCCTCTCGCTTTCTCAATGCCACCTGTGATGAGTACTTCACCCGAAACAATGTCACGGAGATCCAGGGCATCCCTGGCGCTGCCAGTGGCCTCATCAAAGGTCTGGGGGAGGGAAGAGGGCTGGTGCCCAGGGAACCCTGCAGGGATTCTGGGTTAAACAATTAGGATTAAGGGACTGTACTTGGGATTCAGTTAAATTCAATCAGTTTTAATTGATCACCTACTCTGGGCATGTTCTGTTCTTGGGGTCATGGAGAGGTAGAGATGAAAAGGAGCTTTTGAGTGTCTCATCATCTAATGTAAAAGAAAGCCATTAGTTGAACAAGCACCTACTAAGTGCCTAGCACTGTGCTAAAACCCAAGAACACAACATAAAGGACTCCCAGGCCTTGGCTTCGAGGAATCTAACAGCAGACCCAGATGTATTAGCAAATATGCACAGATGTGCATTCAGGGAATGGCAACCTCCCAGGAGGGGGAGTGGTTGTGTATAGAAGGTGGTGAGACAAGGTTTCCTGGACTCATCTGAGAAGGCTTTTGAAGGACAAATAAGAGATTTTCAGTGATATTAAGAGAATAAAGGAATCACAGGCAGAAGAATAGCCTGCCTAAAAGCATGCAGACAAAGAAGAGCATATTGTGTCCTGCCGACCACAAGTAATTTGGAATGACTGGGGCATAGAGTGGAAAAGAAGGAGGGCAAGAAATGATGAGGAGAGGCCAGCATGAGCCAGGCTGGGGTGGGTCTTGGAAGCCATGTTGAAGAGTTTGGACTGTGTCCTGAGGGCAATGAAAAGCCACCAAAGGGTCTTGAGTAAGTGAGGGCCATGGCCAGCACGTCATTTCTGAAGGTTCACTTTTGCTGCTAATGTGTAGGGGCTAAAATGGGGAGATGACGGAGGCAGGGAGTCCAGAAGGAGGCGACACTAAGTCCAGGTGAGGGATGATGGTTTCCTGACCTAGAGCGATGGAGAGATGTCAGTGGAATGGCGCAGTGGTTCTCCACCAAGGCTGTTCTGCCACCCAGGGGACATGTGGCGGTATCTGGAGACAGCTCTGGTTGTCACAGTTGGAGGCTTATCACTGGTATCAAGCATGTTGAGCCCAGCATGTTGCTAAACATCCTACAATGTTGTAGGACAGCCCTCCACAATCAAGAATGACCTGGACCCAGATGTCAATAGTGCCAAAGTGGAGGAACCTATAAAAGGAGAGAAGGGATGTATTTGAGAAATATTTAGGAGGAGTAAAGGACAGGAGTTGGAGGTGGATTTGAAATGGAGATGGGGAGAGGGAGTCAAGGGCAATACCAAGGTGTCTGAATTGATGCTAGTGCCACTTACTGAGCTAAGGGATCCAGGAAGGGAGCTGGTTTGGGGTGGGCGGATGTGAGATCAGTTTGGGATATTGAATCAGTCTGAGATAAGTGTATCTTTTTGCCCCGGTAGACTGGGCTGTCTGAGAGCAAAGACCAAATGTGACTCGTGCAAAGCCCCTGCGTGTGGCCTGGCCCAAAACAGGAGCTTAGGAAAGTAGAGATAAAATGGAGCCAAGGCCCACAGGGAGTGAGAGGTGGTTGACCTTGATCGTCCTTTTTGCCCACCCCCACCTCCTGGCCCCAGAGCTGTGGCACTCTGACTTCTGGTCTTTCCTGAGTATCTTGTTCTGTCTGCCCCACAGAGAACCTCTGGAGCTCCTACCTGACCAAGGGGGTGATTGTGGAGAGGCGTGGGATGCCCTCAGTGGGCCTGGCTGAAGGCACCCCTATCGACATGGACCATCCCTATGTCTTCAGTGATATGACCTCCTACTTCACGCTGCTGGTTGGCATCTACTTCCCCTCAGTCACAGGTGAAAGGGAGCTCAGAGAGGGAGGACCATGCCTGGGAGTAGATGGGTAGGAGGCAGTCAATGATTATGTGGGGGAATTCCTTAGTCCAAAAACTCCATCATGGAGGCAGAAGCCAACAATTCAGTTCCCATTGGACAGATGAGGGAATTAAGGCCAGGAAAAGCCAAGTCCTCACACAAATCTCTATGGCAAGATCAGACCCCAGGCTTCCTGACTCCGAGGCTGGGGTCTTCTCTTCCCAGTCTGTCTGGTCTCCTGTGGCTCCTGTCCTAGCTGCTCTGTTCACAGGGATCATGGCTGGTTCTAACCGCTCCGGGGACCTGCGGGATGCCCAGAAGTCAATTCCCACTGGCACCATCCTGGCCATCGCCACCACCTCTGCTGTCTGTATCCTGTACTGCTGGGTTGGGACCACTGTGGATGGGGAGGGCAGAGAAGGGGCATCCACCACCTCATCCACTGGCTCAGGAGGGGCGGTGATGAGGGAGGATGCCACCCTCGGAATTCTCCTTCATTCTCTGCTGCAGACATCAGCTCTGTTGTTCTGTTCGGGGCCTGCATTGAGGGGGTCGTCCTGCGGGACAAGTAAGTAAGGGAATCAGGACTGACCCTGCTCTGGGGGGTGGGCATAGTGGGGAAAGTCCTGGGAAACAGACCCAACAGGGTGCTGAACCTGTGCAAGGGGCCCTGTGGGAGGGAGGTCAAGGGGAAATGTCTGCCAACTCAGCTTCTTATATTCCATCTCTTTTATATCACTCAGCTCAAGAAGCTTGAATGGCATCTCATTTCCTTTAGGATAATGACACTTTTTCTTCTTTAAAATCTATGAAATCATTGAGCGTTTCCTGAATGTCTATGTGTTGGTCACTGTCCAGGGTTCTGCGAAGAATAAAGAGAAATAACCCACGGTCTTTGCCCTGAAGGAGCTCTTCGGGGGCGGGAACCGCACTTTTTCGACAGACCTGGGATGCAGAGCAGTAGGGGTGGTGACGAAACAAGGCCCCCGGGGCTATGGAGGCTGCGATCCAGGCCTCAGATGGCAGGGAGGAGGAGGTGATGCTAGACATGCCTTATACACTTTTCTCATTTATCCTTCCCAAGTGAAGTGTCAGGCAGAGATCACTTAGGTGGCTAGGACAGGGAGGGGCATTCCAGGCAGTGGGAATGGCATGAATAAAGGTGGAGAGAGGAACAGCTGTGTGTGTGTGCACACACGCAGGTGCTCATAGCTGTAAGCAGCTGGAGCTTCTGGAGCACCCCCTTCCGAACTGCGTGTGCCTACACTCCCGGAGGGAGAGGTAGGCGGTCCTCTCCCAGGAGCTGTTTTTTTTTGTTCCCATCTTGGCTTTTGTAAAGTGGGGGCATGAGGCTGGAGACCTAGGCTGGAGCTAGTTGGTACCAGGAAATTGGAGCTTTCTTTTATTAAAAAAATGGGAGAAACTCTGAAGGGTTTTAAGCAGAGGAGTGACCTGGTCAAATGGATGATTTGCATATGTTACACCAATTAGCTTTTAGGGCAATTCCACCTCCACTTATCTCATTTTAAGGGACCTCCCACAGGATTGCAAAGGATCCAGCAGGTCATCCAGTGTAACCCAGCATCTGATCCTCGAAGTGCTTCAGCAGCTGCCCCTCTGAGCTTGTACACTTCAGGGACAGGGCTCTCTCTACCTCCTGAGGCAGTGGCTTCCATTTTAAGACAGTATCATTGTTAGAAAATGCTTTTCTTTGATTCTCACATCACAGGCCATCGCCCAAGGAGGAGGCTAGACCCCCCACTTTTCTGACAGAGACACTGAGGCTCTAACAGGTTAAGAGATGTGCCCAGGACAATGTAAAATTGCACGAATGACCATTTTCTAGACTCATTATTACTACCACATTCCAGGCCCCGTGCTAAGCATTCTACACAGTTATTTCTTTTTATCCTCTCACCTGTCATGTGAGATAGGTTTATAATGATTCTTGTCTCACAGGTGAGGAAAGCGAGGTAAGGAGAGGTGAAATGACTTGCCCAAGTCGCGCAGCCAGGAAGGGCCCAGGACATCGGGGGCTTTGCCTCTCCCTCTGCTCCTACAGACTGGCTCCGCGGTGGGCACACAGCTGGTCCTGAAGCTGGTGTGGGAGACCTGCCTTGCAAATCCAGGTGGCCTTGCTCACGCAGCGTCTTCTGTCCCTTTGCGGCTTCATTTCAGGTTTGGTGAAGCCGTGAATGGCAACCTGGTGGTGGGCACGCTGGCCTGGCCGTCCCCCTGGGTGATCGTCATCGGATCCTTCTTCTCCACCTGCGGCGCGGGGCTGCAGAGCCTCACAGGGGCCCCGCGCCTGCTGCAGGCCATCTCCCGGGACGGCATAGTGCCCTTTCTGCAGGTCAGTGAGGGGCAAGCGTGGGAGAACAGAGTACCCCCTCCATCAGTCAGCCAGACCCCTGCCCAGAGAGGCTGCCTGGTGAGCCAGGGCCACAGCAAGCCCCGACTGCCTTCTGGGGCCCTTCTGCTCTGCGCCACTAGGAAGACTGGTTATGCCTTCTTTGGGATTTGGCCCACTGTCAAAGCCATCTTTTTGGACAGAGTTGTCTGCTTTTAGGGGAAGAATAAATGGCCCTCTTTGGGCCTAGTGATCAGGCAGGGACTCGGGGAGGCAGCCAAAGGGCAAGAAAGGGGCAGCTCTCTCCATGATGCTAAAGAGGAAAAAGGATTTATGGCACACAGTCATGGCCACTTGCAGGCCTCCTGTGGTTCCCGTCCCATCTGTCCCCATTTTTCCCCTTAAGGGAGCATTTGAACTTCATTGCACTTGGGGGCCAATGTCAGCGTGGGTGAAATACAGCAGAAGTGTGGCATCCCCTTGGGCACTGCCAAAAGATGAGAAAAGCAGCATCCTCTCTCTATGTCCTCATTAGTTAGGGGACCCCTGCCTCTACTGCCCTGGGCCCCAAGGCTGGAGGAGACGCAAGAAGTCCTTAAGGACTCAGGCTCCCATGATGGTTGCTTGTCCTCAGGTCTTTGGCCACGGCAAAGCCAATGGAGAGCCGACCTGGGCCTTGCTCCTGACCGCCTGCATCTGTGAGATCGGCATCCTCATCGCGTCCCTCGACGAGGTCGCCCCCATCCTCTCCATGTGCGTGCTGACCTCTTGCCCTCCCTCCCCACTGGCTCTGGGGTCTTTCTACCTGGATCCTGGCGCCGTGACCCTGGGCAACCTCCCCAGACACTTCAACAACCCTGGGAGGCTCCCCACTGCCATCCTTCGTTATAAAGAGCTCTATCCCCACATGTGTCAGGGTGTGTTGTGAGGGGATCTGGCCTTTGAACCTCTCCCTAAGCACCAGAATGTGATCCCACCCCCACCCCCAGTTTCTTTCCCCCTTTGTCCCTTTCCTCCTCTATGTTTCTCTTTCTGTTTCTGCCTCTCCCTGCATCTGTCTCTCCCGGGCCTTTCTGTGTTCCAGGTTCTTCCTGATGTGTTACATGTTCGTGAACCTGGCCTGTGCGGTACAGACGCTGCTGAGGACGCCCAACTGGAGGCCACGCTTTCGCTATTACCACTGGTAATAGCTGCCCACCGCACCAATCCTTCCCCTTACCCCCACCCCAGGGCCCACCTCATCCTAGCCCATCCCCCCCAGAGCCCCAAACCCCAGCTTCTGTAGCCCAGCCAGCAACAGCAAGGTCCTAGACAGGCTTTCCTTATAATCACAAATAATATAACAGAAATAATAAGACAAGTGGGCTCAGCGATCATCCCTCCCTGTGCGTAATGCTCACCAGCGTACCGTCTGGATGAGGAAACAGCTTCCTCAGCTGTGAAGTGGGGTGACCTCTGTCCTCACCTCGCAGGTCCCTTGTGCGCCGAAGGTGCTCATTACGTGGAGGCTGGGGTTCTTCCAATCACTTTGTTTTAAGGCCCTTCATCTTCACAACAGGCCTGTGAGACAGACAGGGCAGAAATGACCAGGCCTGTTCTACCGAAAGGAAACAGAGGCTTAAACAGGAGAAGGGACTGGCCTAAGGCCTCTCTGCCAGACTATGGCCTCAGTGCCCCTGCCTTCTCAGCTGCCTCTCCTCAGGGGCACACTCCTCCTGGGCGTTCCTGCCTCCAACTCTCCCCCAGAGAACCCTGCCTCTGAGCTCATCTGGCAAGATGGTCTGGCAGCATCTGAGGCACTGGGACCAGGAGGGGTGGTGACTCAGGAGTTGGGCAGGGCATGGGGAGGTGCCTGTGTGTGACTGCTCGTTCATTCAGAAGGTGACATATCCCCCTGGTGCTCATGGGGATGAAGGATAGGATGAGTTCCCCTACACCTGCCCGGGCCCTGCCCCACCCACGTCTTGCTGTCTGAGCCTTGGCAGCAGTGACAGCTTCACCAGGGCTCAGGGGCCGGCTCTCCCTCCCATTGTCCAGGACACTCTCCTTCCTGGGCATGAGCCTGTGCCTGGCCCTCATGTTCATCTGCTCCTGGTACTACGCCCTGGTGGCCATGCTCATCGCTGGGCTCATCTACAAGTACATCGAGTACCGCGGGTAAGCGCAGGGAGGGCTGGAAGGGACTGAGGGAGGAGAGGGCTCCGTGGGGGCCAGGGTGCTGGTGATGGGTGGTTAGGGGCCAGGGGGATGAGGCAGGAAGTGAGGGTAGAGTGGAGGAGGGGTGACCTGGGGCAAGATGGGGAGATAGGGCACAGGAGCAGAAGGAGGGGCTGAAGCTTTGAGACATGGAGGTGGCAGGAGCAACACGCATGTCCTTTCTGAGCCTGTGGTAGATGGCTCTGCCCCCGGGGAGAATGGCCCTCCCTGACACGCCCTGGCTTTCTGCCCTCCTATGCTCCCCTGCCTGGCCCCCAGGGCGGAGAAGGAGTGGGGTGATGGGATCCGAGGCCTGTCTCTCAGCGCTGCTCGCTATGCCCTCTTACGCCTGGAGGAAGGGCCCCCGCACACCAAGAACTGGAGGTGAGCGGTGGGAGCAGGTGTGTGAAGGCTCAGGGGGTGGGGCCGGGAAGGGAGCAGGGCTGGACCTACCTCCCCTGCTTTGTTCCGTTGTGTGGTGCTCTTGCTATAACAACAACGGGTATGTCCTTGACCTCATCCACCCCAGCTCAGCCTCCTCTGAAACCTTCCAACCTCCAGCACCCAGCCTGGGCCTACCTCCTGACATTTGTCCTCCCAGACCTCCTAGTTCCATGGAGAAGGTACACAGAGACAAAGGAACGTAGTATCACGTAGCATGTGCCCTGGGAGAGATGGAATCATCCACTTGGAGAGTGATAGGGCCTTTCAGAAATCTCTAGATTCCTACAATCCCTCCATCTTATCCACGTGAAAGTCAGGGACAGAGAGGGCCTCAGAGGTCACGGAAAGCAGAACCAGAATGGGAGTCCGCTTCTCCGGCCCGGCCCAAGCCGCATTGTGCTGGCTGACTGCTCTGCAAGCCCCGCCCCTCATTCGCCTCCCTCAGGCTCACTTTGCCAAGAGCAAAGCCCGGAACTCTTGGTGATTCTGCCAAACCGGGGCTTCCGCAACCCAGGCCTGTGCATTATTCATCTGCGAATGCTCCAAGGCTGAGCACAGGGTCTAGCCCAGGGTGGAGGCTTAGTGAATGCTGCTACATGGGTGGGGGTTTGGATGGATGAATGGATAGACAGATGGGTAGATGGCTGAGTGTACATACGTAAGTGTACACACATGTATACATGAGAGGGAACCCAAAACTCCAGAATTTATTTATAAAAAATGTGTATTTATTCTTACATGTTTAAACTTCAGTCACCTTCAAAGTACTCTCCATTTGATGCAATACACCCATTGAGATTTTTTCTCCACTGCTCAAAACAGTTTTTGAACTCATCGATTTCGATGTCTTTTAGTGCTTCTGCCATTTTTTGTCTCCTTTTCCATATCAGCAAAGGGTTTCCCTTTGAGGACTTTTCTCATTTGGGGAAACAAAAAAAAGTTGCTTGGGGAGAGATCGGGTGAATAGGGAGGGTGGGGCATGGGGGTCATGCTGTTTTTGGTTGAAAACTGCTGAACACTCAGCATGGTGTGGGCAGGTGTGCTTGTAAATCACCCATCATGAAATGGGCAAACATGTTGAAAGAGTCTTAAAAAAAAAAAAATCACTGAAGCCAAACGCAGCCTCTCACAACAATACCAGCTGGTACACTGATACAGATGGGTTCCTGGAACACTTATGTGTCAAGGGAAGCCTGGACTACAAGGGGCCCCTCTCCACAAGATAATTCTGGTTTTGGAGGGGTTCCTCCCTTGTATATGGGAGGGTGGTTGGGTGCATAGATAGATTTGTGAATGGATAGTGGTAGGTTGATGTATGGTAATTAAGTGAATAATGCACATGTAGGTAAATTAATATGGATATAAGTGGGTGGCTAAGGGATAAAATGGGTGGGTGGTTGGATGGATGGATGGATGGATGGGTGAGAGAGGCAGATGGAGAGATAGATGGATGGGTAGAAGACTGGATGGGTTGATATTCAAGGAAGTGGATGAGTGGATGTGTAGGTGGGTGGATGGGTGGTGGGGGGATAGGTGGGTGGGGCTACAGAGGGCAGATGGTCAGTGAACTCACTGGTGTATGGTAATAGGTGTATGAGTTTATGGTGGGTGCTGATTGGGTGGGTGATGGACGGATCACATGACCTTCCTTCCTCTTCAGGCCACAGCTGCTGGTGCTGGTGCGTGTGGACCAAGACCAGAATGTGGTACACCCCCAGCTGCTCTCGTTGACCTCCCAGCTCAAAGCAGGGAAAGGCCTGACCATCGTGGGCTCTGTCCTGGAGGGCACCTTTCTGAACAACCATCCCCAGGCCCAGAGGGCAGAGGAGGTGAGCCGAGGCCCCGGTGGGGAGGGAAGGAGGAGAGGCAGGGCACTCGGGAAGGCAGTCCTTGCCCCTTTACACCTTCCTTCCTGCCCGCCCTTGGGATCAGTGGGGGCTCAGACTTTGCTGTCCTCTTCCTTAGTAGAGGGGTCTACAGGCTCAGGGAGTGAGGTCCTCAGAACGCAGCTCACAGGACCAAAGACCATCAGAGCTGGCAGGGCGTGTGCTATGGGTGAGGAGACCGGGGCTGAGGAGAGTGAGGACACTTATCCAAAGGCAGAAAACAGACTCAAATTAGAACTGCTCGACTCCTACTCCAGCCTACTTCCTGCCAAAGTTAAACCTCTCCAAGTGTTTTCACATCCATGGATCCTTTCTATCCCCTCGCCAAGTGGAGTCAGCAGGGTGCGTATCCACATTTGGAACGGGAAGAAGCTGGCACGCAGAAGGAAAGCAACCCGCTGAAAGTCACAAAGCTGGCTGGAAGCATAGCCAGGATTTGAACCTGGGTGCCTGGCTCCATGCTCCTTGCTCTTCTCCCCTTCCACTGGTCTATGCCCACGGAGCAGCATACAGAGCCAGCGTGGGCGGGGGCACTCAGATGCACTAACAGGTGTTGGGACCTGGTGGGTGGCAGAGGAAGTGGGTTCTGTTTGCAATTCAGGCCCCTCTCCCCTTGGGCTGTGACCAGCTGTGGGGACAGCAAAGCGAGTCCAAGGGAGGGAGGTGAGGTGAGCTGTGGGGGGACCCCCCTAATGGCTTGCGACAGTTGCTGTTTCTGCCTCACTGGGCCGTTCACACCAATCTGTCAGGGCCCAGGGCCGGAGGCCTCCAGTGGTTAGTTTGATTCAACGTCCAGTGACTGAGGACATGCCATGCACCAGGCTCCGGGCCGGGCATGGGGAGACGGAGATGTATCAGGCCCAATTCCAGCCTCTCCCTATGTCATTCTCCCTATTCCTGAAGGACGTAGCTGTCATGAGCCCCATTTGACAGATGAGAAAACTGAGGCTCATAAAGGTTAGGTGATTTCCCCAAGGTCACACAGCAGAAGGTGGCAGAGGTAGGAAACGAAGCCTGTCTGTTTGACATCGGGTAGTGGGTAAGAGTGTGGGGGATGGGGTCAGACCCGTGCAATGGCATCCAGTAGCTATATGGCCTTTAGCAAGTCTTAATTTCTCTGAATCTCAATTTCCTCATCTGTAAAATGGGAGTAATAAAACTCTCCTCCCAGAGCAGATGGAATGTACATTTAAAGTGCGTATCACTATGCTAACTTTTAAAAACTGTTAAACAAATTGGCCGTGCAGAGAAGGCCAGTTTTACTCTGGTCTGGGTGGGGGTGGTATCTGAAGAAAGTGAATCTGACTTGGACCAGGAGGTGGGGCGGGGGTCTGGGTGGAGGACTGTGTGAGCAATGGCAGGTGGTGGGAGGCATGAGGTTCAGTCACCAAGAGCTCTGATTGAGGGACAAGGAATGGAGGCCGTAGGTGATGGGGAGCCATGCACAGCCCTGGTGCCGGAGGCTGACATGTTCAGAGCTGAGCTTCAGGAAGACTGGGACCGTGGAGGAAGGGAGGTTGCAAGGGGCCCTGCAGGGCCAGGGAGGCCTGAGGCCAGCCCTTAGCTGATGTCCCCTCCCCCACCCTAGTCCATCCGGCGCTTGATGGAGGCAGAGAAAGTGAAAGGCTTCTGCCAGGTGGTGATCTCCTCCAACCTGCGCGATGGCATGTCCCACTTGATTCAGTCTGGGGGCCTCGGGGGTCTGCAACACAACACCGTGCTTGTCGGCTGGCCCCGCAACTGGCGGCAGAAGGAAGACCACCAGACGTGGAGGAACTTCATTGGTAAGGCTGCGTGGGCTGAGGGCGGAGGAGGGCTGGGGGCAGTGGCGGGTGGGTGGAAGCCTGTGGGTTCTCCTTCCTCGGGCCCGGGCTAGGTTCCCAGGCATGACCAATGTGGATTTGGCGTACGCAGGCGACAGTGTTCGAAGCTGGCCAGCACCAGGAACTGTGCTAGGTGCTGGGGACTGAGGTGTGAAGGAGACAGTCTTCACTCCCGCAGGGCCCACAACCCTGGGCGGCAGACCGTGCGGGGCACTGGGAAGGGCCACTGCTTTGAAGTCGGAGAGGAGAGGCCTGGGTCTAAATCTCACCGCTGGGCCTTCCTAGCTCTGTGACTGTTTACCAGTGACTCACCCTCTCTGAGCATCAGAGTCCTTGGTACTCTATCCATTGAGCCACACCAGCCAGGGCAAGAGTCCTTGGTAATAGCAATATAATAACTGACCTTTACAGACTCTGTTCTGTGTGCCGGACAAGTTGAGGCTTCCTCTAAGTCTCTAATTCTCTCAGCAGTCCTGTGAGGGCCAGGCATTGCTAGCTTCATTTTATGGGTGTGAAACGGACGCAGAGAGATGAAGGAGTTTGCTCCAGGTCATACAGCTGGTAAACCAAGAGGCTGCGCCATTCACTCCCGGCTATTCTGTCTCCTTTATAGGTAGATCATAGTTACAAGGCGTTTGGCAGCGTTAAATGAGGCCATGCATGGCAGCGTTCTTAATAATCAGAAAGGGCCAGTCAGGAAACTGAGGCCCAGAGAGGTTGAGAGGCTTTCCCCAATCCAAACAGCAAATAAGTGATGTGGCCCAGGAGTGGCTGGTTTTCGGATTAGTCAGGCCCAGGCCCTGTCGGGGCGGGGTGGGGTGGGTGCTGGGTGCTGGGAGCCCCTGTGGCTGCTGCTGGGAGCTGGCGGAGACCAGGGTCATTGTTTTCCCATCCGGCCCTGTCCTTGGCCTCCCCTAGAGCTGGTCCGGGAAACCACGGCTGGCCATTTGGCCCTGCTGGTCACCAAGAACGTGTGCATGTTTCCCGGGAACCCCGAGCGCTTCTCCGAGGGCAGCATCGACGTCTGGTGGATCGTGCATGATGGGGGCATGCTCATGCTGCTGCCCTTCCTGCTGCGGCACCACAAGGTGAGTGCGCGCGCGTGCACGCATGTGCGCGTGCGCAGCTGTGAGCGAGACCCTTCAGCGAGGCCCGCGGGCTCCAGCCAGGCCCAGCCTCCGTGTGAGCTCCTGGGAAAGGGATATCTGTGACCACCTCCTTCCTTCTGAGACGTCGGGAACTGACTGTCTCCCTTGCAGGTGTCCTTTCATTGTAAAGGAGAGCAATGCTTAACCCAAGCAAGTGATACTTTAATAGGGGACCCTCACCTAAGCAGGGGAGTTTTTGTAGGGAGTGGCCGCTGAGATAGAGGATTCAGGTCTGCATGTATGCGCGGCAAGGTGGGTGGGAAGGGTAAGGGACAGGGTTCTCTCTAGGTTCTGGCCCTGGGTCTCCTCACTACATCTGGGCTGGACCTCTCTGGGTCTCCTTCACCTGCCCCTCACCCCCAGGTCTGGCGAAAGTGCAAGATGCGTATCTTCACCGTGGCCCAGATGGACGACAATAGCATCCAGATGAAGAAGGACCTGACCACATTTCTGTACCACTTACGTATCACTGCGGAGGTCGAGGTGGTGGAGATGGTGAGTCCCCAGCAGTCACCCCTGAAGTTTTGGTGCCCCACCCACGGGGCCCTCTGTCCTCTTGGCCCCAGCACCAATTGGGGGAACCCCAACAACCATCAGCTTATAGTGTGGATCCCTTCCCCCATCCACTTCTTACCCTGTCACATATTCACCCAAGAGTTCATCCATCCATCCCCCTCTCCTTTATAAGAAGAGCCATGTGTAATAGTGCTCATGATATGTGAGCTGTTCTTCTATGTTCTTTACATATATTGGTTCTCATAGCAACCAATGAGATAGATATAATAATCATCATTTCTATTTTACAGATTAGGCAGTTGAGGCACAAAAATGTTAAATCATTGGCCCAACCATGCTCACTAAGTGGCAGAGCCAGGATTCAAACCCAGGCAGCTGGCTCTATAATTACACTATACAGCCTCTCATCCATCCATTCCCCTCCTTATTTCTTTATTCATCACCTTATCTTTCTGTATATTCATTAACCTAACCATATATCTATTAATTTATTCACTCACTCACCTATCCATTCATTCATGTATGTATTCATTCATCCCTTTGTTCCTTTTTTATTTCTTCCCCTTTTCCATTCACCCAGGTAATTAATTAATCCACTCATTCATTCGTTTCACCGGTTCCCATGCCTGGCCCTGTGCTGGGCTGAGGGCGGAATAAGCTGTACTGCCTTCAAGGAGCATCATCCTCTCCTCTCACAACTGTCGATTAAACTAGGTCATTGGATAGGGAAGTCTGAGGCTGGCGGAAGGGAGGGAGCCTGCCTCCCTTCCCTCCGCCTTGCACCTGAGCTCACAGCTCCTGCTTTCCTCCCTCGACCCCCACCCTGCCCCCACCCCGTCTGCCCACAGCATGAGAGCGACATTTCGGCTTACACCTACGAGAAGACTTTGGTGATGGAGCAGCGTTCCCAGATCCTCAAACAGATGCATTTAACCAAGAATGAGCGGGAGCGGGAGGTGAGGTTGGCCTGGCTTGGCTCTCAGAGCCTCAGGCTGCTGCCAGCTCTGCGTCTGCACCGGTTTGGGATGGCCCAGGGCTGGCACACTTCATCTAGAGCATTACTCATCACCCTTATTCTTCCCATCACCGGGCTCCCCAGCAGCGGGGCTACACACTGCAGCTCACCTACCGAGTTTCAGCTGGGATGCAGAGGGGCATGGGCGACAGACTTTTTCCTGTGTGTGTGACTTCTGGGGTCCAAGGGAGAATAGTGGATCCTAAATATGTATGGATGATGGACAGGCTGCCAATGTGGGGGACAAGGGATCATGTGACAGATGCTCAGAGAGTGGGTAACAGATGGATATTTAGGGTGTGGTGGATGGCTTCTCAGGGGTAATGGTGATAAGCCTCCTATGGGGTACAGGTGTAAGATCCCCCAGGTGGGGGTAATAAGGGACCAGTAGTCCCCTGGAGTTTGGATGAAAGACCCGCCCCAGGGGGTAGGACCCTTGGGGAAATGAATGATGGCACCAAGGGGCTGGGGAGAGGAAAGCTCTCAGAAGTGGGTGACAGTTGCATGGGGAATGGGTGGCAGACCCTATAGGTGATCGTGACACACCATAGTGAATGGGTCATCAGGTATGGAGAATGCATTTCTCAGGTAGTGGTTGAAGGATCCTCAGGGGAATGAGGGATGGGTATCACTTTGAGCTGGGAAGGAGGGACCCACCAAGTGTGTTATCCAGGAGCAATAGTAAAAACTGTACACGTGCACGAGCCAATCAGAACGGACACTGGGCCGTAGTACACTGGGCTGTAGTGCTAAGGTGGAGCCCTACAGGGCCAGGTGTTAACCCTTTGGTTGCTGGATGGTGGGGGGGGTCAGGGGCTCTGGAGAGGGGTTGGAGTGGCCAGGTCAGTGGGGCAATAGCTACGTGGTGTGGAAGCATCGCAGTGTTTAAATACTGGCCCACTGCCCGTAGGTGTGGGTCCAGGCTGAATGTTCACTCTGGTGGTAGCTCTTTGCAGGGCATGGGTGGGAACTCCAGGCATGGCTGGTACCAACCTTTATCTCTCTCTAGATCCAGAGTATCACAGATGAGTCTCGTGGCTCAATCCGGAGAAAGAATCCAGCCAACACTCGGCTCCGCCTCAACGTCCCAGAAGAGTCGGCAGGCGACAGTGAGGAGAAGCCGGAAGAGGAGGTGTGCGGCTGGGGTGGTTTGGCCCCAGCCAGGGGGAGCAGAACCTTTGGCCTCCAAAGGAGTCATGTGCTGTCCCTTTCTTCATCCCTCAGGTGCAGCTGATCCATGACCAGAGTGCTCCCAGCTGCCCCAGCAGCTCACCATCCCCAGGAGAGGGGCCGGAGGGGGAGGGGGAGGCAGATCCTGAGAAAGTGCATCTCACCTGGACCAAGGACAAGTCTGCGGCAGAGAAGAATAAGGGCCCCAGTCCTGTCTCCTCTGAGGGCATCAAGGACTTCTTCAGCATGAAGCCGTATGGGTCTGGGGGCTAAGGGCTGGGGTCTGGGGAGAACCTTCAGGGTCTTTGCTCCTCATGGCAGAGCAAACAAGCAGCATGGGTCCTGGCAGTTGGCAGGCGCAGCCCACACCTTGTCTTGGTCTCCCACCTGCAGACATTGGGCCTGATTGCTAAGCGTCAGAACTCCCAGGCGCAGGCCGTGGAGCGGTGCATGTTGGGAGGCTGGGAGAGCAGGGCCAGCGTGCAGTCAGGGTGACTGACGGTGGCTAGAGTCCCCAGCCTCTCCTGCGTTTTCTGACCTCTCTTTTCTTCCTTCTTTGCTTCTCGTGTTTCCTGAAGGGAGTGGGAGAACTTGTAAGTGCTTCCAATAGTTTTTTCTTCTCTGAGTTGGCCAGAGTCCCTCCGCTCCTCACTCTATCATGAACCCTCAATTCGTGCTCCTGACCTCTGGGGTCCCTGAATAGCGCGGCGTGGAGAGGTCTGGGTTTGGCGGTCCCTGGCTTGCAAGAACATCCCAGCGGCCCCGTGTGCCTCGATCCGACTCTCCCCACTCCCGGGCTCACGCGCCCTGCTCCCCACCTTCCTCCGGCAGGAACCAGTCCAACGTGCGGCGCATGCACACTGCCGTGCGGCTGAACGAGGTCATTGTGAAGAAATCCCGGGACGCCAAGCTCGTTTTGCTTAACATGCCTGGGCCTCCCCGCAACCGCAACGGTGACGAAAATTGTATCCTGGATTTAAAATTGGGGGGAAGGCGGGGGGGAGACGACAGGGAACGTGGGTCCTAGCCCTGAGATGGAAGAGCCGAGCCGGTCCGGCTTCAGGATCAGCACCTCGGACAGGGACGCGCGCCCAGCGTTCCCTGGCGGCTCTGCGCGACCCAATTCTATCCAGAGGGAAGGGGGCGGGTCTTTCTCCTTGACCGGCGCTCAGACATGGAGTTCCTCGAGGTCCTCACCGAGCACCTGGACCGGGTGATGCTGGTACGCGGCGGCGGCCGCGAAGTCATCACCATCTACTCCTGAGAGCCAGGACCTGCCACCCGGGCCGAGCGCGCCCGGCCCGCGGCCCCGGAGCCCTCGCCGCGCCCCCCCGCCGCCGTCACCGTTTACATACAGACCCTGTGCCCGTGCCCCTGGCCCCTTTCCCCGCTGTCTGAAGTCCGGAGGCCACGTCCGTTGGGGTTGACTCGGAGGGGACCGCTCCCACGCGGAGACCAGAGCCTCGTGGGCGCGCCGCTCCTTTTTTAAGCCGAGCCTCACCCCACCGGAGGAGACGCTGCAATAAAGGCTGGGAGCGGGCACGGAGAGGAGCTGGGCTTTGAGGACCCCCAGGTAGCCCGCGTGGCCCCTTCTCCTCTTCCAACGTCCCGCCCCAGCCTGCCCCGCTCCACCGGCGAGGCTCCGGGCTCCGGGCGGCCGGGCGAGTGCGGGCTGGGGCGACGCCCTCGGCCTTCTGCGCCAGCCTCCGGACGTGGGCCGGCCGAGCCTATACATAGTGTACAGGAGACATCGCGTGCATTTTTAACGTCCCCATATTTCCGTGACTAGAAGCGCAACGGACTTCTCTCGCCACTGTCGAGCTCCCTCGGGGCGCCCGGGGGCGGCGGAGGCCGCGGGAGGCTGGGTGCTCCTGGACGCCCGGGAGCTGGAGAGCAGAAGTGCTTTAGGCCCAGGCGGGAGTCCTGGTCCGGCGCCCTCGGCACCCCGCCCCGCTCTCGCCTCCTCGCCCCGTCCGTGTGCCCTTGGCTTCCGATCCTTCCCTCTAGTTCTTTTCGGAGAGGAGGTGAGACGAGCGTCCAGCTCTTCCCTGGACTCGCCTCCCAGAGGACGTGAGCTTCCACTGCGGCTGCGGAGACGCGCGCAGCCTCTCCGTGGCTCTTATGCAAGCTGGGGCCAGACGGGGCGGGGCGCTCCCCGGGGGCAGAGCGGGAGCGAGGCCTCGCCCCGCCCAGGGAGCCCCGCCCGGTGCCTTCGCTGGGGGAGCAGGCGCCTCTCTTCCGTCGGCTGCTCCCCCTATCCCATGGCTCCTCGCCAAAGACTGCAATCAGGGAGCTGGAGGGCGTCCCCTCCCCGGCGTTTCCTGTCTGGGACGGTGAGGGCGGAGGGGGGGATTTCCGTGTAGGTGCCCTACCCACCGGGGAGGCCCCAGCGCTGCCCATAACGTTCCCTCCCCCCTTCCCATCAGGCAGCTCCAGCCTCGGGGACCCAGCCACCCTCTGTGCGTCCCAGGGCGGGCCCTCGCTGCTTAGCAGCGGCCTTCAGCTGAGTCTCCCTGGCACCTGGGCCTGGGGGAGGGCTGGAGTCGCGGTGCGCTTTGTTCTTAGCACCTCTCTGCCCTCCTCCAACTAGGAGCCAAGGTCTTTGGCTCCTCCAGCTCCAGCCCTTGGCGCTTCTGCTCCACCAGTCCGGCCAGAGGCGCCCTCTAATCCCTGGAGAAGGCGCGTTGGCCGGGTTCCTTTCCCCCAGGGCACATTACTAAGGGGGACAGGCACTGCATGCTCCTTCCAGTGCCCTCTGGGACTGAGTACACACAGTACCTCCAGCCCCAGGGCCCTGCCCTTCACACCTAGTTAGGCATCCTGCCCACCTCCCAGAGCTGGGACTACTAGGTACTCCTGACCTCACCGCCTCCTTTCCTTTGAGCCCAAGGCGGAGAACTGGAGCTGGTGCCATGTAGACTGGGTCAAGTGCGGCTGGGGTCAGGTCTGGATGTTTGCCAGTTAGGCCAAGGTCCATCTGAGATTTAGTGAGGGGGCTAGACAGATTCTTCCAGGTGGTAATCAGAAAAGCTGGAGATGGTAGCCACCAGCCCCCCTGACTCCTTCCTCCTAAAGACCTCTGAGAATCACAGCCCCGTCTGGCCTTCTGGGGGCCCAGGCATTCAGGCTGCCGCTGCGGGCTGGGCAGAAAGGGGAGGGGCTGGATCAACACCAATTCGGGAACCAAAGTTGCACTATCTGGGCCCAGACTGTCTGGTTGGCAAGAGCAGTTTCCGTTGATGAAAACAAACATCCCACAAAAAACCCAAGTTTTCTGTGCTACACGTGCAATATTTGTTATGAATGTTATCACGTCATTCATCAAATTATCTTTATAATCATTGTAGCTAGATGTTTCATGTCCATCCAAGTGACTTTTATTCTGAGTGCAATATTTCAATAGCCTTGTAGTGATAACTAGTGTTGCTTTTGTTTTAGACGATCTACGTGCAGGGCAATGCAATGAAGTTGAAAACCCTTGTAAATAGAAGAGGTTGCAAACCAAATCAAGAGTATTTATTACTATTCTTAGGCCTGCCTTTGATTTTCAGTGTGTTTCAGTATGCCGCCTTCTGCCTCAGTATCGATCTTGTGTTTTTTGTGCCAATATAAGGGTTGGTTCTTCCCTTTATTGTTGAATGCTCCCATTTAATGCTTTACAGCTTTTACTGTATTAATTTTTTAGACACCCGTCTGCACAAAATGCAATAAAAATAATTTTATTATACCCTTCATGGCCTGAGATGTGCTGTTTGGACACACGAAGGGGGAACATTAGTAGGTGGGCAGAGTTTCTCAATGTAGCTCACCAGGAGGACCCGAGACTCCTATCAGAAACACTGGCCTTTGCCCTGGCTGGTGTGGCTCAGGGGACTGAGTGCAGGCCTGTGAACTTTAAGGCTGCCGGTTCGATCCCTGGTCAAGGCACTCAGGGAAAAAGCAAGCCCAACCTTCACTGGCAGGAGGATGGGCTGAACCCCCAGGTCTGGTTGCGTCGTTAGGGTGCTGACAGTTTGGGGAGCCTGCCCCAGCGGGACAAAGGGCTGGCAGCAGGGAACTAGGAGAGAACCGTGAACCGACCTCTCCTCTGAGGTAGTGAGTGCTGAGTAGTCAGATTTTGGTCCCTCATCAAATGGCCTTGTGCCTGTCACTTCACCACACCCACCCACATTTCCTGATGGGGCCGGCTACTATGAAACGCTCCCCAAGGCTCCCACAGCTCCTCGGCTCTGCCAACGCCCTGCACGATGGGCGGGACGGAGGGTGGCAGCTGAGATGAAGTCCCAACAGGGGAGCACCTCACTCCTGGGCCAGTGGCCAGGTAGGGCCTCCTCATGGCTCTGTTTTCCTGTCACAGAGTAAGAGGACAAGCCTGAGGGCACACCGACAGTCTGCCACAGACAAGGGGGCTGAATACAGCATTGTAACCAGCCAGCAGGCTTCTGCTCTGAACTGTAACTACAGCTTCTGACAAGGTGGCTGAAGAGCAAGGAGCTGGGCTAAAAGGTTTCGGGCCTGAGCACAGGCGGAGGACGAGGGAGGCAGCCTCACAGCAGGCTGAGACGCCCCCGAAAGAGGTCCTGCAGATGTAGCACACTCAGAAAGATGACACGGATTTTCCTTTTTCATTTTAATTAAAAAGTAATCATCTCATCTTATTAACAACACAGGAGTTCCAAAGAGGGAAAAAACACTATAGAACACAAACAGGTCAGAACATAAAATGCTGCCATCTGGGGACCTCGAGTTTTTGGAACCACTGTTTGCTCAGCCACAGACAGGGACTCAGCTGAGGTCACCGCTCCCCTGCGCCCCTGCCAGGGGCCCCTGGAGGCTGTGATCCACAGGGCTCAGTGAGCACCGTCCCTAGGGAGAGGGCAGCTCCCTTTGGTTCCTTTAGAGCAGCCGGAAGTCCTCCCTCTAATAATTTCACTCTGGCTCAGGAGTTGCGAACAGCCACCTGTATCAAGAATATGTCCAGCTACCAAGTCTGACATCCAAATGGTCCCTACCGCCTGCTACTCAGAAAACAGAACAAGTCCAGATGAAAAAGAGATTGAATTTTAAGCCAAAAGCTCAAAACGATCACTGAAAAACTGGGTGTTCAAGGCCGGAGCCTAGAGTCGCTGTCTCAGCACTGACTCCGTGACACCCCCCCAGAGAGGAGGCTGACAGACGTGCGAAGGGGGTGAGAGTGGCTGGGGCCCGGAATCACAGTTCACGTTAAACTGCTGGTGACTGGAACTGTTCAGTCCATTGGAGATCCTCCAATGAAATGAAAGCAAAAAAGGAGAAAAATGAGAAAACCCAAAACCAACAACGTTGGGTCAGGCAGAAAAGCGTCTGCTTGTGTGGCTGCCACGGACACTCCTCGATCCCAGAGTGGCTGGGTTACAAGCCCTGGAACAGACCTCTCAGCCCGGGAGGTGGCGCTCGCCACCGCCACGCCTGCCGAGCCGGCCGCAGCCGGCGCCCTGGCTGGCCCCGCGAGGCTGGGAAATGAACAACGGCAGTGGCTACTGACATGAGGATGCCATTCCAAACACTGGCGCTTGGCTTTTCCCCCTCCTACCCATCCCCCCAATTCACCTAACAGACCAGAGAAACCCATGAAATATAAACTGAGCCCAGACACCTATACTGCCACCCAAGTGACCCCAGAGTATTTATTTTCTACAAAAACCCAAAAACAACAAAACAAGATACACCCCCAAACGCAGTACAAACTCTGACTCTGGAAGGAATAAGCAACACAGCCTTGGCAGAAGAGAGCAGGTGGCAGAAACACGACACTTGATGTGACCTGGACAGGTGCAGAGAACATCTTCCAAGTAACTCTACTTAGAACGCAAAAGGTGGGAGGCCGCCAGGGACGAAGGAGCTGGGAGTAGTGGAGAGATTGAGCCTCAGTAATGCCTCTGGTAAGATCCCATGGGTGCTGGGGGTCGCCCCACCTGTGCCGTGGTTTGGCTAACCAGGTGGGAGAGAGCAGGGCCACTCTGGATCAGGGTGTCCAGAGCCTTCTGTACACTTGGATTGTCAAAGTTGATACCTGTGGAAGACACGGGCCTCTGGCTAGCTATGTTGCCGGCAGGTGCCAGGCGACTGGAAGGCTGGCCGAAGAGCCCTTGGGAAGGAGCCCCAGGCCTGGGGCCCATGTTCCGAGCAGATCCTGCCTGTCCCAAAATGTTTGGAGGTTGATTGCCAGAGGCCTGTGATCTTTGCTGAGGCTGGCTGTTTGGTGCTGTGGAAAAATTCTGGTTCTGGGTGTTTCCGGCAGCGACTGAGGGAGATGCAGAGCTGCTATTGGCCGCAACCGTGCCACTATTGAAGAGGCTGAGGATTTTGGCCTGAAGCTCTTGTTGGGAGATGGGGGGTGCAGCTGGAGTGGGTGTAGCAGAGGGGAGCACTTGGCCGCTCTGGAGCGGTTGGGAGCTTGGCTGTGTCTTCAGCGAGGCACCCGAGGTCGCCCCGAGTGGTTGGCGGGAAATCGGGCCTGGAAGACAGAAGGAGGAGGTTTCTGGTTGAAGGTACCCTCCATAGGTAGGAGGCTTAGCAGCTCAGGGAAGAACAACAATCACTGATCACATCAATCACACAAATGGTAACACCGATTTCCCAAAGGGGCCACTCCATGGTATGGGCTGTCTCCAAAAACAGCCTAGTTCCCCCAGAGAACTACTTCAAAGTAAAATGGACTTCCACCTTCGTTACCAGGGAGCCAGCAATACTAGTTTACCCATCACCAGGTTAACCACGGGGATCAGAATTTGGTACCCAAATCTTAAATTATCATTGTATCAGCATAAAGGCCCATGGGCGAACCCAAGGGATGGGCTCATTTCCCTTACCCACCCCACAGAGCCCTGGGCCTCCCACCCTCCCAACGGAGCCTGGGAATTAGAAAAATGCAGAGTCAGAACTTCACCTCGGCCCTGCCACGTAGCTCACCAGGCAGAGAGTCGGTGCTGCTCCTCATAAGCCGCTCCTTCCTCTCTCGCAGGTAGTTGATGATCTTGTCAGTTTCTTCGGCAGTGAGGTACCTGTTGTCTGCCAGCAGGTTGATGAGGCTTTGGATGGCTGGAGGGTGGCCCCCGCGTACTCCTTCTTCGGGGCCTCCTCGCTCTCTTTCCTGTAGAATTGCTTCATTGGCCATCTTGGCTGCCTGTCTGGCAATCTCCTCACGTTCCTTTTCCCGGCACTCATTCTTGTAGCGCTCATAATTTCTGGCCACCAGCACCATGGCGTCTGCCTGGGGCATGTTGCGGTGCTCTGTAGGAGGGATTACATGAGTTATTTCCTCCCATAAGAGACTTCAGTGCCCACCTGCTGAACTCTGCCAAGCTGTTCCTAACCTCAAACCAGCAAGGAAACCATTTCAGTAACAAAAAGCCTTGAGATGGGGGATGGGGAGGGGAAGGGAAGGAGATGAGACTGGAAGATACATGAATGGATTCTTTGGTGGGGAATAAACATCTTTGTACAGAGCTGGTTCCTTGTGGAATTCCTAGATCACAGACTTGTAGTAAAGACCAAAGAGACAGGATAGTCTCCCACAGATTCAAAAAGACCATGTGGGGAGTAACCACGGAAGGCAAGCCACAGGGGGTCAGATCTGGTAAAGCCTGGCTCTCTCCACTATGCTTCTCAGCATGCAGCTGGCCCACTGGTTTTGAATCCAAGTTCAAAGATCATAGATTAAGACAAAATTGTGGCCCTAAACAAATCGCCTCTCCTCACCCTTGGGCAACATGATTTACAGGGTGGCGAGAAGACTTCCTAGAACTTTACATAGATGAACTCACACAGCGAGGGCTATTCCTCAGAGAGACAAACGGCGCACTGGACAGCCTTAGCACCATAAGGGCACGGGTGTCCTGACCAGGCGAGTAGAGATCTCGAGTGCAGTGGGCAGAGGGAAACGTCTGTGCTGTAAGAGCAACAGCCCATCAGTGGGCTGAGTGTCAAGTACTAAAAGCCGCTTCCCTCTAGGTCAGGGTTCCCTCCCTGTTCTCAGTCCCTTTGTCTAGTGCACTTACAAACAGTGTCCCGACTGCCTGTGGCATTCCCTGCCCCCAGTTAGAAAGCCTGGTGAAGGCAAGGCTTCAACAGCACTTAGCGTGGCCTGCACCAGAAGTGTGCTGGAACTTCTCACTGGTGAGAGCCGACTGTGCATCTCTTCCCAACGGTCCCTGAAGTGACTTCTCACTGGTGGCTTGAACTAGGACATGGTGAGAGCATGTGCATTACGGAAATCAGCAAATGCTATAAACCACACCGCGCTCATCTCCTCGCCCTGAGCTGGCCATCGAACATTTGCTAGCACAGCACTGCATGTATACCTAAGAGCTAAATGTAACATCTTATACATGGTAGGTCCAGAACTGTACCCACTAAAGGAGCAGCAAATAAATGACTATGTAAATCTCCAGCACACTTATCAAAGGGCCCTGCTATATTTGAGCTGAAATACATGTGTCATTTGTGCAAAACCTGCTTCTTCTGAGTAAGGCATGAAAAAATTCATGGACTAGTGACTACCTCTGAAATTCTGGCCCACTTGGGCCTCCGTACCTTGCGGGGTTCCAAACATGATGTTGACTGTACAGGAGCGGTGAATCTGGTGTTGCTGGGTGATGACAATAGCAAAAGGAGACCCTCCCCTGCTAACATCCTCCAAGGCTTGTGACAGTGAAACCTCTGTGTTGAGGAAGATCAAGTCCACCACCATGCCGAGGTCTCGTACCTTCCGCCCCACAGATTCAGCATAATCCCTGCAGAAACAAACAGGACCAAGGTGAGCACTCCCGGCCCAACTCTGCACCTGCACACTGCTGCACCTCAGCCAGCTGTGTGCTCCTTTAGAGAGCTCAGATCCTTGCCCACCCAGCGTCTCCCTGTGCCCTCTTTAGGCTCCAAGGATCTAGACCAGCGTCCCCACCCTTTTTGGCACCAGGGACCAGCTTCATGGAGTAGTTTTTCCACGGAGGGGAGCAGGGGCAGGGAAGGGCAGAGAGGAGGTGGAGCTCAGGCACTCACTCGCCTCCTGCTGTGCGCTCCCCATCCCCCAGGTCTTGGGCCTGGGAGTTGGGGACCCCTGAGCTAGACCACTTCCTTCTCTTTATACTGGTTCAGAATGGTCATATATTAAGCTGCAGGTAGCACAGGTTTTAGGAGCTAGGTCCTTCTCTTCATTCTCTAGTCCAGTGGTCCTTTCTTAATACCACCTTGCTGCCTAAGACATGTATGTCTTTGGGGAGGCTACATACTGTGGGAAAAGCATGGGCTTTCATGCTAGAAAGATGGTTTGGATCCCAGCCCTAACATTTATTTATTTGCAAAGTTGTGAAGCAGATCCCTTTACCTCTTACAAACATCAGTTTCTATACCAATAAAACAGGAATAATATGGCTCAGCTCCAATGTCATTTCCTTGACTTTCTCTCCAATCTAAATTAGATCCTTGATACACTCTTCTCAGAGGACTCACTGCCAATACATATGCCCAACTGGGGTGTAAGCTCCATAAGAGGAAGGGGCTGTGCGTGTTTTCTTACCATTATAGCTCTAGTATCTAGTATCTGCCATACACAAACAAAAAATTGCTGAACCACGATGTACCATGATTATTGTGAAGACTGAAAATAATTTGTGTTGGGTGCCTAGCATGGGGGTGTCACAGAGCAGGTGCTCAGAAAATGACAGTTATGATTATGTGTCAAGTAAACAACCCCCGCCCCCCATTTCTACAGCTAAAGCAGCATCTACCTCTGCACAAGGCTGCCTAGAGCCCATGAGCTCTGCCTGCTGCTTGGTGTCCCAACCCCTATTTCCCTAGCCTCTGCCTTGACCTTGGCTCTTTAGCCCAAACTGCTAGAAACACATGAAATTACTACTAATCACCTGGAGGAAGAATACACAGCCGCCGACTGCCAAGCCTGCAAGCAGCTATACCCCCGCCCCTGCTCGCCTCTTGAAGGAAAGAATGTAGAACAGAGGTGGAGTACAACGGTGCTGTGAACTCCGACTGACCAGCACGGTCCCTAGCAGTTCTGCAAGGCCACGGCACTTCATAAGAAGGCTTGGTACTTGGCTGACAAATGCAGAGACATGCCTCCCAAAGTATTGGGGGTTTGGGATTGTCCCGTGAAGGGGGGCATCTACTGCTTTGCCTGACCAGCATGTATCCTCGCTTCCATTTTCCTTTGGGAAGGCAACCCTAACTCAGTTCACATGGTTTCACAGGACCAATTCCACATTTTGGTTTAGGGATGGGCATATGGCCTCGCTCCGGCCAATCAGCGCATCCCAGCACCACTGGCTGAAGTGAGTTTTCCAACAATAGGAAAGTGAGCCAGGTTAGTCCAATGGGAAACAATTCCAGGACTTTAGGTGGAAGCACCAGGAAAGAGAAGCTCTCTTTCTACTACATTTACTAAGCCAAAGAAGATACATGTCAAGGGCCAGTGGTACTCTGCCTTTTCCAGTAGAATGCCTGTCTGGGAATGAAGGTAACACAGAGACTAAAAGTTGATAACATATTTTGATGCTGGATGTGGCCATGTCTGAACTTCCCAGCCAAGCAAACTAAAAACTTCCGTATGGGATGTAAGCTAGTTTGTAATGGGTTCTCTGTCACTTACAACCAAAAGAACCCTTGTTAAGACAGCATAGCAATGCCGGAATACACAGATCAAGTTCAGTGGGCAGAGCTGCCAAGAGGGAGCTTGAATTTCAGTTCTGGCCCTTCTCCGTAGGAGAAATACTCAAAGGGTTCTTACTTAGTCTGCTTGTTGACCACAATCACAGAACAATCAACGGGCCTCTCAGCATCAAAGCGTCTCTGGATTTCTTCAAAATATTGACGATAAAGCTCTTCTCTACGTCGTTCTTCACGTTTCAAACGCTCTGCAAGACACCACCAAGGAAAACTGAAATATGGACGGTGCATTCTATAAACACAAATCACAGGCCTTACTTTGAATCCTGAACTACACACAGGCAAAGGTCATAACTGTCTCTCTCTGTATTAATCCTACAGACTATCTCCTAAAGATAACCATCAGTATTATTCTTTACTACTATAAACTCAGTGAAATGGAATAGGTGGGTTGAAGGACATGGTCATTCTAACGCTTCATCTGACATACACTGCCACCGTGGGGTCTAGAAAGGCTCTCACTAACTTGTTCCTCCCCAGGGGTGAACCACCTTGTGCCACTTCTCCACATCTTAGTCAACACTAGGTTTTCCCATTTTAAAAATTCCCATCAACTTGACAGGTAAAAGATGGTATATTTCATTATTATTGTAATTTGCATTTTTGGAACAACTATTTAAGACCCTTTACTAACAGGTACTTGTAATTTCCTATTTTTTGGGGGGAAAATTGGATAGTCAAGTTTTATTACAAATTAAAAATGAGGTTTTTAACTTGACCAGGTATAAAGCAATTTAAAAATCTTTAAAAATGTACTGAGAAAACCAGGCTTTTAAAAAATGTTTGTCTTAGCCCTGGCTGGTGTAGCTCAGTGGATTGAGCGCGTGCTGGGAACCAGAGGGTCCTGGTTCGATTCCCGGTCAGGGCACATGCCTGGGTTGCGGGCCAGGTCCCCAATGAGGGCCATGTGAGAGGCAACCATACATTGCTGTTTCTCCCTCTCATTCTCCCTCCCTTCTCCTCTAAAAATAAATAAATAAAATCTTAAAAAAAAAAATTAGAAAAAGTTATTAAAAAAAATGTTTGTCTTAATCAAAAAAGAGATGCTATAAGGTAAAAATTATTAATAAAATAAACAAACAAAACCCCAAATCCCATGCTGCATAGATAATGCATTTGTTCCATGGGCAAAAAGCAAGCAAATTCTTTTCGCCAATCTTTTATTTCTTATTGCTGGAATTTTCATATTTATTTCTTCTTGTTAGATGACTAAACCAGATGATACTAATTTGCATTTAAAAATTTTTCATGAAGAATGCTCTCTACATCAACAGGCTATTTGTATTTCTCCTTTTTGTGAATTGCTAAGATGAGTCACTAGCCCCTTCCCAGTGGGTTAGTACTTTCCTCTTTCTTCTGTGAAGTATTCCACCAGTAACAGGAATAAACTGTTTCTGCTACTTTACCTTTTACACGAGACTGACTTTCTGGGCCTGGAGGGCCTCGTCCATCAAAGCTGTCTCTGTAACGGTCAAAGTAAGAGTCATCCTTTCTTCTGCCATAGTCATCCATCCGCAGGTATCGGTCATAAGAGCTTTCTCTCCTGTAAAGTTAAAGAAATATGCACAAAATTAAGACTGTCCTATCCCGCAAAAATCAGATATAGAGACTTCTTCAAGACCCAGTCCCCTGTGAGGTAGTAAGTATAGTAAGGCAAAGGACTTTGAGATTAGACAAACGAGGTTTGTATACAGGCATACCTTGAAAATATTGCAGGTTCGGTTCCAGACCACTGCAATAAAGCAAGTATAGCAATAGTAAGTCATAATTTTTTGCTGGTGGAGGGTCTTGCCTTCAATTTGTGCAGTGCAATAAAACGAGGTATGCCTGTATCTGGGACTCACTGCTTATCAGCTCTGCGGCTGTGAATGAGTTAATCTGCCTTGCAAAATGACTGGCTGCACAGAAAGTTCTCAGCATAGCCCCTAGCACAAAGCAAACACAAAATAACTGGTAGTAATTATGGATATTAGTTTTGAGGAACCATTCCATGCACCACCTTCTCCCATCCCTTTCCTTGTGCTTTTCAAAATTTGTGGTTAAAAAACATGTATGTATGGTATGAATGTGTGCATACACATGTATACACACACACACCCAACAGTTTATCATCATCCTGAACAGAAACTCTGTATGCATTAAGAAGTAACTCTTCATGCCCCTTCCTTTTACTTCTATCTACTTTGTTTCTATGAACTTGCCTTTTCTAGCTACTTCATAAAAATGGAATTATATTTGTCTTCTGTCTGGCTTATTTCACTTAGCATGATGTTTTCAAGGCCCACCCATGTTGTAGCAGATATCAGCATTACATTCCTTTTCGTGGCTGAACACTGTCCTATCGCATGGATTTACCACACTTTGCGCCCATCTACCGATGGACTTAGGGCCATGTCTACCTTCGGGTCACTGTGAACAGTGCTGCGGTGCACGTCCGCGTCCAAGTGTCTGAGTCCCTCTTTCCAATTCCTTTGGGTATACTCAGGACTGGTACTGGGCGGGGGGGGGGTCACAGTAATTCTACTATATTTATAACACTTTGAGGAACTGCCAAATTGTTTTCTGTAACGGCCACACTATTTTACATGCCTCCCAGCAATGTAAAATAGTGTTCCAATTTCTCCACACCTCACCAACACTTGCTATTTTGCTTTCCCTTTAAAAAAAAAAGATTATAACCATCCTAGTAGGTATGAAGTGGTAGCACTGTGGCTCTGATTTGCATTTCCCTGATGACTAAAGATGATGTCAAGCATCTTTTCTCATATTTATTGGCCATTTGTGTAGCTTCCTTGTGCTCTCGCACTGCCAAAACAATTTGCACTCCATCTTTTTTCCATTTGCACAATGCTGCCTTTCATAGGCCACAGGGAGAGACCCAGGTTCATTAGGTAAAATATTTATTGAGCAGCATATCTGCCATTTGATAGACACTGGAAATATATGGCTGATAAAATCACTGCCCTTCAGGAGCTTTCAGCTAGTTTAGTAGGGCACACATAAAAAAGACTTACAAAAAACAAACAAATCCCCCAAACAAGCAAAATAGCTGTACCTGTACCTGTACATGGGGTCTCGGGAGTCTCTCATATCCCTGTATCTGTCATACATGGGGTCACGGTGATCTCGAAAATCCCTAGAGTCCCTTAGATCACGGAAGTCTCTAAGATCCCTCATGTCCCGAGCATCACGCATACTCCTGCTGTCTCTGTGATCCCGAATGTCTCTGCTATCTCTGTGGTCCCGCATATCTCGGGGATCTCGCATGTCTCTGCTATCCCGGGCATCCCGGCCATTTCTGCCATCTCTGGGCTCTCTCCTTGGACTTCCTGGAATTGGGGATCGATCACGTCTTGTATCTCGACTGTCTCCGAAGCCATATGGATCTCTGTGGGAGGTAGTAAGAAGATGCTAAGACAAAGAAATTGAAGATAGCTAACCCCTCAGCTCTTTATTAGAGGAAGCCCCCACCCTCCAAGCATTTTTTCGATAAAACATGGTAACAAAACAGTGACAACATGACTAAAACTTTAAGGACAACCACCCATCTGGTCAGCAAATAAAAACTAGAAGGTAGTGCAATCTCGAAAGTTTAGGATAAAGAAGAATGGATGACCCCAAACCAAAGGTTTATCAGGTGTCAGGGAGTAAGTAATGTGGCATTCCTTATGCACGCCAATCTATCATCTCAAACTCAACAGGTTTTCAAGGTAAAAGTGTCTTTCTCTGAGGACCTATTTTCTCCCACCAGACTTGTTTCAAAGAGACTTTAAAAGGGGAGAAAGTTGTGTGGGACAGAGTAAAGGGAAAGACTCATGAAGAAGAAATGGCACAATTCATATAAAGTGATGATAACTGAAGGAGTGGTCCTTGTAGTGCAGAAAACTTCACTTAAAATATCTAGCGGGATAATCAAATTGAGGGAAAAAGAGGAAGTACAGTATGGTACACACAGTACAGCGTAAGAACACTCAGTCTGTCCTCTCAACGTAGTGACTGAGTAGTGGTCTCTCAATTCGAAGTTTATGAAGAAATCTAGTTCCTTTTTTTTGCCAAGGTTTTTTGTTTTTTAAAGTGTTTGAAGTCACAGATGACTGGCCTGCTCTGATTCAATCAATATTCTCCATGAGACATTCCACTCCACTGGAAACCTAACCTCAACAAATCTAAAGTTAAACTTCTTATTCAATCCACTCAGTCCCATTCCCTACATTTTCACTGTGGCCAAAAATCATCTTCCCAGTTACCGAGATTTAAATTCTTGAACGTTAACTTTGCTTCCTTCTTCCCTATCTCAGTTGGGTCACTTGAATCCTTTTTGTTTTTCCTTTTCACTAGATTTATAAGTTCAACTCTAACCCTTATACGGGCATCAACAAGTTTCTAAAAATCAGAACAAAACAAAAAACCTTCCAGATTTCAATTCATTCAACACATAAAGACCAGCTTCACCACCCAAAGTACCACCTGTTACCAATCGCTGAGTGGCTATTGCATTTCTGGGCATCCCCCCAACAAATCTGTCCCCTTTCCAACTATTACCTCCCCTCCACTTCTTTACCGTCCTCAGTTTTATTTAAGCTGATCTTGTGACTTAACTCACATGACACAGCTATTTCAATATTTCTGTTCACATGGTTTATCAACCTGGAGTATTTTTCCTGTACTAATCCAAGTAGTGCCCAATCCTCACAAGCAAGTTCAGGCTCCACGTCTTCCAAGAGATCTTCGCTGATCTCCTGCCCAACTCTCAGAGCGCTCACAATTTCTATTACTCATCGTGATCTGATAGTCACCTTTTTACAACGTCTCCTTGTTTTGCCCACATTAAGAATGACCTACTCCATAAAACCTGCCCTGAACTCTTCCCCAACAAGCATGCTCCTCCTACAGTCTTATCCGTCTCAATAAATGCTATATTCACTTACTCAGTTACTCAAGCCAGGATAACCGGATGCCACCCACTCTTCCAATCACATTGCCAAGTTTCATTCAGTCCTTCTCTGAAATTGCTCTCCATCCTGTCCACATTTCTCTGTGTCCACTGGTACCACTGAAGGGTCAACCCATAACCATCGCTCTTTAAAACCACAGTCAAGGCCTTCTAGTTTGACCATGTCTTCTCTTGCCTCTTTTCTAGTCTTCTTCCAGATTACTCCAGTGATCTTTTAAATAAGAAAACCCTTCACTGATTCCTCATAGTATCTAGATTTCAAAGTCTCTAGGGCTAATAAGATCCTGCACAGTCTCGGCTCCTGTCCTCTCACCTTCTCCCAAGTTTACCACTCTCTTGTCAAACCAGCAGCCAAGATATCCCTTATTCCCTCAATTTGACAGTTTAAAGGTTTCCCTTCTGCCCCTAAATCCTGGCCACACCCTCTCATAGCACTTTGTTTTCACGTGTTGGCCTGGCCTACTGAACTCCAAGCCCACAGGGGCAAGGACTATCAGTGACTCTCCACTATAAACTCCACTCTATCCAGCATGCAGAAGGCTCCAGGAACACGTTAAGTGAATCCTGCTCTGGCACACATTTCTATTACCGCACTCATCACACTGTTCTGGGATTACCTGTTTACATGGCCCTCTACTAAACAGTAGGGGGCTCTGTATCTTTAGGACACAGCAAGAGTTCAGGAAATGTTTAATGAACTGTTCAACTAAACTGTAAGCCTCTCAAGAGCAGGAACCGCGTTCTGTTGACACTTTCGTCACTACCATGATCACACGTATTAGGAGTTCATCACGATGCCATGAGCTCAGCAGAAAACCTCAATTTCACTTCATCTACAGAGCATGGCAAAAACAATTTAAATGACAATTCTGCTTCTATGAAAAGTCCTTGTCATATATTTTAAGACTCAAAAGAACTCCTGATTTGTGGGAGGAAGCATATGGTGAGACCAGAGAATTTAAATGAGGACAGCCAAACATTTCTCCTATTTGAATGAAGTAGAGACTAACCAAGATTTTTACCTCAGTTTTCCTTATTATGTCATATAATCCTCCTAAACATGTATAACATCTGATACAGTGTGTAATGTGGGCAAACATTCAGAACCCAGTGGGAAGGGACAACTGTAAAGTATTTCTGGATTAATGATCAGCAGATAAAACTGCCTTGGGGAGCAGTTAGAAGTAGTCATTAGAGGTGGAATCAGATTTCAAGTGTTCTTGGCAATCAGGGCTGAAAGAGATCATGAGCCTGACAGACCACAGACCACACATAAAGCCTTGGGCAGGTGGAAATGGGGCTAGGGGTGCAGGTAAGAACACCAAGTCACAGCACATTCTTCACAGCTTTAGGGTAATTATAAATGCCGTATTTGGTTCTCATTCTTGGGAATCCACTGAAATACTCACTTACCTGTCAGAGTCCATCCCTGGAGGCTGACCATAACCTTAAATTCCCAAAGCCTGGTTTCATGCTTCCAGTTTGAGAAGGCAAGCACCATCCCCCACCCTTCCCTCAATGAATATGAAGTCCATGTGCAACACAACTACTAATTCCCCCTCAACTGCTCTCTGGGTACAAATGCAGAAGAGATGATATTCACAGGGGGGAAAAGCACCAAAGGAGGGTGGAAGTCGGAACAGAGAAGATAATATTTCTCTAAAATGAAAAGGCAAGACTGTTTTCCTTTCTCCAAAAGAAGAGCAATATGACAGACTGCTGTTCCTCTGAAGACAAAAACAAAAGAAAAACACTTTAGAGTCACTCTGGGACCCAAACAAAGAACTCCCCCAGGACAAAAGTGCTCCAAGTGCTCCTGCTGCTGGCCCCAACATCGTTCTCAGAGCAAGAACCAGTGACCAGAAGGGTGGCAGAGTGTGCAGGAGTCACAGCGTCGCGGGAAGCCTACTGAATGAGATGCTTGACCTCAGACAGCAGGGGGTTGGTTGGAAGTAAGTTTCTGGAGAATAAGGGTCCAGATACCACCCGACAGTACCAGAGGTGTTTTACTGGAGACCAAACACAGTGTACCCTCAGGTACCAGGTTACTAGAGGCTAAAACGAAACTGGCAAGTGGTTAAATCAGGTTCAGCACTGGAGTCCACAAACTGAAGGCAGGTGACAAACACCACTAAATTTCTGTTACCTATTCTTCATCTGTATACTCAGCAGGGGAGGAGTAGCCAAATGCTCTTTGCCTTGAGAGAAATAGAGCCATCATCTGGAAATATCTGAGGCACGGGAGGATAGGTGAAAGGAAAAGCCATGCATGGCTCAGAAGCAAGTGATGTGCTTCTGGGAATCTGCTCTTCTTCCGGGAAACTACAGGGTAGTATAGAATACTACTCATTTGACAGCCTTTGGAGTGAGAATTGATAGATGGTCATCTTGGAGACTGTGAGTGACTTGAGCTGTGTGCAGGCAGAGGCCGAAACCTTAAGGCCAGGACGGTGTGCTTCGGCACTGGCTGTCCAGAAGCCAGGGAGGAAGACATTCGTCCTTTCCTTTGACAACATCTTTTTGTCCACCATAATATTTTCCTTGGGAGGTCCAGCCTTTTCTTCCTTCTGAAAAAATCTATCAGCTCTTTGTACTTCTGTTCTGTCACAGATACTGTCCACAAACACAAAGATCTAAAAGGCTGGCTGCTGTGTGATGTTGCCCCCACCATGATGGCTCCATCCTACTGTCAGAGCCGCAGACGACAGGACTGTGCAGAGTTTTGCCATTAAGTGCACGCAGGACACGGGGTACAATGAGATGCCACCTCACAGACCCACGCTTTGTAAGTGCCCACGTTTCCCCCTAGAAGTGCGCTGATGATTTTCTCAAGCACAAATACGAATTTTCTGTCGGTAGAGATGGCACTTGCTGAGAACTGACGGCTCTTCTTAAGTTTCAATGCAGAGGTAATCACAGCCTGGAATCTTTAATTGTTAGGCCCACCTAGAGTTAGGGCTGCCTCACATCCAAGGAGCAAGCAGTCATCAAAGGAATGAACACTGCGGAGACGCAGAAATCATCTTCAGGCCATGTAAGAAACTTGTCTATAGCTAGGTTGTTTCAGATGAACTTAGTCCTTGATGACCTTCACCGAGGAGGCACTAGGCCTAAAATCCTTAATAAAAATATGGGAAAAACTTTCTGCAGAGCTTTTGATGTAGATGAATTAATCTGCTCTTCTTCAAGTTCTATGGGAATAATGAAGAAGATATCTCACTTCTGCGTAGGGGTATGCTTCAAGACCTGGATTATCAAGGTGTTGAGCAACAGATGGAAACTGAGAACATCGGAGGTACAATCAGAATCACCGTCCAGTCTTTGAACAAGGCTTAATGCCTAGTACCAATCCTAGACAACTTGCATGGCAAAGGAGGCAAATGAAGTGGTCCAACAGTTGAGTGATGAGAATTCAGGCTGAACTCTGATCCAGAGCAGGGGTCTCTGAGCAAAGTTCTGTGCTGGGCCGGGCCAGTGCTGTGGGAACCACACACTGACAGCTGGAGCCATTAGGGAGGCACATTACTGCACAGAGAGCAGTGCCAGCAGAACTGTGGCTCAGAGACATTTGAAGAGGTGATAATCCTGTGAAAATGCCCAAAGATACCGAAGTGTTTTGACACTCAAAGTTAAAGTCCAGCAAAACAAAGTGTTACAAAGGTCTTGCCAGCACGCTTAAAAACAATTTAAAAGTACCAGCACCGAACACGAAGGTACAATTTAAGGGGAGTATTTGTCCCATGTGCAGTTATTTTCCCCTGTGAACAATGCCTTCCCCATGGCTGGGGGTGCAGAAAACAAATTTGAGTTGTCAGACGAAGGCAGTCTGGTTGCTGTCGACACACTGGTACATCTGGAACTCAAGGCTTCGACTAGAGACGTGCGCCTGGAGGATGAGCACCAGTGCTCACCCTCGGAAAAACGACCAGCCCCTTCCAGGCAAACTGCTCACCCACCTTGCCTACTAACTGAATTTTATTTCGGTCCTATCATTGTCTCTTAAGAGATAATGCATGGTCAGGGCAGTGATCAAAATGTCAATGTTCTATTTTAAATACAATGTTTACAGTTTATCTGGTGTTAGGCTTTAAAATTTTTATCTTTAAAAACTAGGACTCTTTGCTCAGGTTTTAGATGGGGCTCAGAACAGATTTTACTGAATGTGAACATCCCTCTTCCCTGAACCTTATTAAACACGGCTGTATGAAACTTCAGCAAGTTAAAGAACATGGTGAAGGACCCAGTTAGGGACGTCTCACCGAAGGGAACACTGATTCTTAACGGAGTTTGAATTAGCCTAACTGTCCCTCCCACTGATTGTAAATAAAGCAGGAAGCCACTGCCCTGTCCACATCCTAAACAACTTCATCATTTTAAAATTTATTTGAGGAAGGTGCTATTTTAAAAGGAATATAAAAGTGACATATATATTTATATATCTGGCAAGAAGAACATTTTAAAAGGCTCTCTACAATGCTGTCTACATGTATTTTTTGGGAGAGGGCATTATTTTTTTTTAAAGGCATAAAGCTATTTCTTCCATTACAGATGAAATTACGGAGTTGCACTTTAGCTTGGTATAAAATTAATCTTTTTAATTTAATGTCCTGGCAATGGCTATATTGGATTCCAACCAGGGGAGTTGTTTATTTCCGCCAGCATTGCCAATGTTTGCTAAAAGCTACAATCCGTTGGAAATGTTAAAAGCACTTGGTTAAGTGTCATTAATAGGATGACATAAAATATTCTTCTCAATTCATAGTACAGAAATTACTCTGTATTCTGCAATGTGCTCCCCCCGCCTTCTGTCATAAATACCACGAGGACACCAGAGTGGGGAGATATTACTAGTGGCATCAGCTCTCTTTACATTGACCAATTCCACAGTCTTTCTGGTAAGCTACCTAGTTCACAATGCACACATCAGAGCTCCCTGGAGATCGGATATACACCATGTCTCCTTTCAAGCCATTTGGCAACCACAGCTTCCAATGGGAGTCCCAGAGTTCTGACCATTAGATGCAAATTCTTAGCCATGTGTATTCCATGTTTACTGGGGCAATGAGCTGCAACACAGATGAGACTGCCCAAAATCTGCAACATGGTTATCTGCAGCATTAGCAGATATATATGAAACTGCTGAAGTTCTGCAAAATTTGTTTATGCGCTTCAGGATACTCATACATACTCACGAAATCAATCAACAAAGCATGTACCTAATGAGCTGCAGGTGTTCCTTATGGTGACAGACAGAACAGAGAGAACACCCATGTACATGCTCACTACTTCTGCAGTGAGACCAGGGCACCCACCTGACAGCTCTCGTTGTGGTAACAGATTCAACTGCTCTGCCCCAGGGTGGGGGAGGCGCTCAAAGAATCCCACTGAAGCAGGCAGCGTTTCTTTGCCCCCAGGGTCTGCGTGAACTCTGTAGCAGACATGTGTAATCTATTCCTGGTGGCTAGAAAATTCATACCCTTCACATCCTAGTTGGGGCATATAAGCCAAATACATAGCAGCCATTCTTTCCTACAAGTAGGTAACAAAATATAAGTGTTTTTTGTCCCAAAACAGGATAGTGTATAGGACAGCGTATGATATGTGTATGTGCTCAGTTGGGGACATCCCCAGGTGACCTGTGGAGTTACCAGTACAGAGTAAGATTCATTGTACTAAGCAGTGTTCAGGTCATTGTTGGAAATATAGTGACTGTGGTAGGTACTTTTGGAATGTCGTTTACTGTGGAAAATTGGCATTTTTACTTAGGGACAAGGGCAAAGGGCACGTTAAGTATCCACTTGGGCCATGGAGACACCAGACATGAAATATATTGTATCTCCCTGCACTCCACACAAAACTGCACACACCACACCCACTAGTTTGTTGTCACGGGGCCAGACGCTCTGGACACAGTACGCGCATTTTGGTATAAATGGAAACATCAGTAAGGCTCTTCTTTGTGAGAAGGGGACAATTTAATACATCTCTCCAGGGTACACATCAGGACTAGCTCTTCTGTATACATTGTAAGAAAGACTGTATCGGGGGAAATGCCTTTTATTTCCAGGAAAGCTAAGAAAAAGGGAGACTTCTGAGAGATGAAGTGTTTTGCCCGCTTTACTTCCCCTCAGTAGGCAACCTGAGCATGCGCGCAAACGCATGTGCAGCGCAGGCCCGGCAGCGATCTCCCAGGCAGCACTTTCCGGAAACCCGGGTTAGCATCTGGACCGGCAGCCATTTGGAATGAAGTGTTGAATCTTTGCTGCCTGCTGCAGTGCAGCATGGCACACACCAATGACCCGGGGGCACTCCTGCTGTGGAGGCTCCCACCGACAGGTGAGCTGGGGACAGAGGTTTATCCTCTTCCAATCACCTGCAACTCATGTTGCAAGCTGAACTTGCTGGGTTTGCCACCGAAAACACAAAGCTTCCTCTGCATCTCCTGATGCATGTTTAAAAAAGCAGCAGAGCCCTTCACACATGGTTCACGTTCTTACTGTTTGCTTGAGCGTTTCTGCTTTGTTGGGGGGGAAGAAAAGACCCTCGATGTACGAAGTTGGGCTTAATTCCCCAGAGCCCAACACTCCCAAGGTAACTCACTGCTTCGGGGTACTTTACCTTCGTGTGGGGCTGGGTCTTGATGGAGCCGTATTCATATTTCTTCTTTCCGCTGCCTTATTAATATCTGAAAAGAATAATCAACCCATCTGTTCAATGCTACGGAATAAAAACAAGATCATCAGCACATTTCAAATGAAAGCAACAACAAAAGAACTACAATGACAACCAGATGGTGTAAGGAAATCCATTCGGCAGACGCACTGTCGCTCAGGCAGTTTTTATCAAGTTGCGGCAGTCCACTGTCACGGCTAGGGAAGGAGCGTCCTCAGTGTTCTGGCTAACACACAGTTTGTGTGCAACTGATTATGTCAACGCTTCAATCCTTTGTCAAGCCCTGAACCTAACACCTGCCCCCTCCAAAAGGGGAAAGATTCTTTTTTGAGGGGAGAAGGAGGGGGAGAAAAATAGTAAGAGGGTTAAGGGAAAAAAAAGCAAAGGCAAATAACTCCATTTTATGTTACAAAGAAGTAAGATCTTGACTCCATTGTCTTGAAACGTCCAAATCTCCACGCAACAAGGCCTCCGTTTAGTGTGGTTTGTGTTGCGCTCCACTGGACAGGCTCTTCCAGAATGAGATGTGGAGAAGAAATTGATTACCCTTTTTCTGAACAAAGTATATGACACGTTAACTCTGTGACCCTCACAGACAAGTTCCCGAGAATAAGAACTGGCATTGGGTATAGGAGGGTTAGTAAGGAAACACTCCTCATGAGAAGCTTTCATTCGAGAAGCCTGGCATATAGGACTAGGTAAGGGAAAGAATCATACAAACTTACAAAAAAGCTCATTTTTGTAGTTAAAGCCTAGTTGCTAAAAACAAAACAAACCAACTTTGTAAAAACTGAACCATGCACAAATAAGAATTGATGAAGTGTCTAAAGAAATATACCAATCCATGCCCAAAAGATAACACCTGACGATTTTATGATTTAAAGATATATAAATGCATTAACAATTCCATACTTCAGTTGAGAAATAAAACTGCTTCCTGCTGCAGTGTAGTTTTGTTGCCCTTGTTCTATATCAAGCAATTGATATAGTATCTAATGACATTAAATGGTATTAAGCACTCACATAAGAGTGGCTTAAAAATTTTAATTGTGTACTTTAAAAATTCCAACCAGAGTCCTATCACATGAAAGGCCAGAGAAACAACAACGAAGACCTCAAGAGGTCTGGTATAGACCTTACCCTGTAATGCTGACAACTTTTGAGTTCTGTTCAAGTCAGAACCACCTTCAACTCCATTTTAAGTCAGAAGTCTCTTTCAACAATGCCTAAAAGAGTGGCTTTCAACAAAACTGAAGGTAACATAAATCTAAATAGCCAGAGAAGCACATTCTAAATTGCCTCTTACTTTTTCAGTTAAGAAGACACCAGCTATAATCCCTCTATTAAAAAAAAAATAAGAAAATATTTTCTATGTAGGACCTGGCCAGTAATATCTAACCATGGCTTTGGTACTGCACATGGCACTTTCACAGTTTGAATTACATACGATAAATGATAACCCTACTTCTTTTACATATAATTGTGAAGAATATCAGCTCAGCTTTAGAAGGGCCTACTGATCTACTGTGCTCACTTACTGTGTATTACTTTCTAATATAGGGTGACTATGATTCAGAGAGAAATGTGATGTCTTTGATTATTTAAGTAATTTTCAAAGTATCTCTGGAATACACTGGGGTGGTAGTGGTGTGAAGATTTCTTTTAAATAAGTACCATATTTTCTAGCAGAGTTCCAAATATTATTAAATGGTCTTGTGAATAGGGAACACTCATCTAAATTCTGACCTGACCTGGCTAACATTTAGGCGAGAATACAGAATATGTGGTATTACTTTAACTGCTAAGTCTCTCTAAATGCTATATACTTTGCCCTCATCATATGAAAAGGACTGTTACGCTGTGTAATTATATCCCATGTGAGTGCCTACACACAGAACCAGGGAGGCCAAAGTCGTCATGCATGATATAGCTTTAGGGCAAAGGCGGTTCCAGTTAGACTGAAGGAGGTAAATATTTTACTTTGAAGTTGGTGAGAGTTTGGGGAAATTATCTGCCATATTACTTAAAAATTCAAGATTATCTCTGTAAACCATTTTGATTATAATTTGCTTCTTTCTATCTATTTTCATTGAGTAGTCCAGAGCAGTTATACTTGGGTGGTGTGGCTTATGTTTTTCCTGCAAAAAAAGAGCTCTCTTAGACCATTTTCTTAAGCTCAGGAGTCAGTAAATGTCTGTGTGCCAAGTGTTTGTTTATTCACCCTATTTAAGGTTCCTTAGGGCTCCATCTTGGGTGAGATATGGAGAGAATGAGACGTGGAGATTTTTGGTAATCTCACTGCCGCAGGTTAGGATGGGATTGCAGGGGTTTTCAGGGAGAGTTATGAATACAAAATGTCAACAGCATCAATCCCCACACACAAAACCCCTACGGTGCACACAGGACTGTGCGTACAGAAATACAGGAAGAACAGAGAAGCGACCAAAAGTACAGATGACTCCAGGGAGCTGATCACAGTACAAGAGAGATTTAGAGTCAAGGAAAAAACCTTGCCCCCTCTCAGTTTTTTGTCAGACAATTTTAAACTCATCAGGTGGAGGCTGGAAGTTCATTTGAACGAGTTTTCTCTTTGAGAATGCAAATACTAGAACTGGGAAAGGGGTCTTTTGTGTTAATATAGTTGAATAAGATTATTTTCCCCCAAGATCCTTACAGAGATATAAGCTACACCAAAGAAATAGAAATAATGTTAATGTAAAGGAGAAGGGGGAAAAAAAAGACAATTTGGGGACCTTTCTGAACATTAGGTGGGGAACCATAATTGGCAATGTGGGAATCTCCAAGGAGACGTAGAATGCCTCCTCCTCATGAAAAAGGGGAAGAAATGGTGCTTCTTTCTTCTCCTGATATATTTTATCCCAGCCAAATACCCTTAAGACCAAAAGCCAGTCACTTAGTATCTCTTCCGCTTCAGCTTAGCTATTACTGCTTCCACACTTTGTTAGTTACATCAGCAAATGTGGCTGCCATTCGAAATCACCATCGCCACAAGATGCTTGACCTTGGCCTGAGTATCTCTAATTTCCAAATGGTCTTCCGAAAACAGTTAAAAGCACTTCTCAAATAAGAATTTTTAGTCAAGAAAAACCGTACCAACCAAAGGGATTCATTACTTAAAGGGTAAAAAACCAGATAATAATTTAAAAAACATGTCATACAGGAAGTTGCAGAGCTTTTTAAAGCACAGAAGAATGGGGTAAAAAATGCCCAGAGAAAGACCCAACGCCTATCTACAATTTTATTTTAGACTACAATGCCAGACAAGGTTCACAGAATGGTTCTTGGATAATATTATAAACCCAACAAATGTGCATGTTTCATTCACAGCACCAAGAACTGCTCTGCTCTATCTACTTTTTAATATTACCATTATAAAAGAACTCTTTTTACCTTAAAACCAGTTTTTATACTCCAGGCTGTACCGTGACGGAAAGCAATGTGAACTATCTTGAACACGTGCAGTGTAAACGCCAGCACTTAGTGACAGCACCACCGCTGGCGGCCAAACAAGTGCAGAAGCCTGTACAATGTCAGTGCGTGGTTACAAACGAAATAAAGCTCTCCAAAAGGCGTGGCTGAAAACCAGCTAACAACCAGGCATTACTAAATTGGAAATACATGATGATAAAGATAATGCCACTTGGAAAACCATACTAATAAGGCAGTGGATATTATATACTAAACTCCTAAAATTGGGACTGCGAAGAAAATAGAACTTCTCACTTAAAACTACATTTATGAAGATGACTTTGATGGTATTGTAACATCTGGGATATTATAATGAGTTATATTGTAGCTATTGGGAATAACAGAATGCTCTGTTAATTAAGTCCACTTTGAAAACTATGCTTTCCCTATTTGATTATCTCTTTCATTCTCTAATTAAAATTATGTCTTTAATTGTACTAAAATATTGACCCTGGGAACAGAAATAGGGAAATGATGGTAACTTATATTTACAGAATGTTTACTCTATCCCAGGGCCTTTACTAAGAACATTATTATCTCATTCAATCCTTTCAACAACTCTTGGAGTTAAGTACTATTCTGATCTCTATTTTGCAAACGAGAAAATCTGAGGTTTAGAGAAATCAAGTGACTTATATGAGGCCACACGAGCAGGAGGCAGGGCTAGGACTCAAGGGTCCGTCTGAAGCCCAAATATTAAGTGCTATGCCATGCTGCTTCCAACAGGGAGCAGAAGGACACGGTTTCCATCTCGAAAACCCTTGCTAGGACTCCCTGATCAAATGCTGATGGGACCTGGAAATGGTCCAATGTTTAAGTGACCCAGACACCCAGTAGGGTTGGACCTACTTATTCAATGACCACTTCAATTTCTATCAACTCAAACTACAATGTTTCTGGCTTTTGCTACTGACATTCTATTCACTCCAACTCTTCAGATGAAAATTCTCTACCCAAATTTAATTTCCTACCCTTTTTACTTTTTTTGAGGAAAAAACACTTGGCTAGGATCAGCAAATATGAGTTCTAGTCCTACTTTGCAGGGGGCGGGCGGCGGCGGGGAGAATTAGTCAAGTCACTCGATTTCTCAGAACCTGATAAAATGGATTTTCTACCTGTGTTAGCTATGTTGAATCAAGGAAAATATCAGCTAAGAGGAAAAAACTCACTAAGCTGGATTTACAAAGGTTGAGCTAATGTAAACTAATAAAAGAGTTTTGAGTTACAAAATATTTAAAATACAGGTTTATTTAACAGGTAAGATTTCAACTAAACTATACAAGTGGAGATCCTTAGAGAACTAAATTAATGAACCTGAAACGGATAGTTTATAATCAGTACATCAAATGCTCCTATGCCTACTATGTGTCACACTGAGTTCGAGGCCTTAGATAAATGGAAATAAAAGGGCTAAAGTCTCTGTCTTAAACTTTAAGGCTTAAAGGAGTTCACTGTTTAATAAAGGAGAGAAGCACATGCACACAGATTAATGACGTATAATCTAAAGTGAGACTATGGCAAAGACAATGAAGGCCTAACGAAGTGTATGGCCGGGGAGCAGTGCAAGGCAGAGAGGACACTGGGAAGAATGGGTGGGAAAGTGGGGGGGGGGGGGGGGGGGGGGGGGGGGGGGGGGGGGGGGGGGGGGGGGGGGGGGGGGGGGGGGGGGGGGGAGATAAAGGAGGCAGGGAAGGCCTAAAAGTAACATTCAAACGGAGTCCTGAAGGATGAGTAAGAGTTTACCAGAAAGACAGCAGTCATTCCGGCACACGCAAAGGCAAAGGAACAGTTCGAAGGACACAGTAAGTCAGAAATACTGTAACAAGTTTAACGCAGGGGGGATAGGAGGAGAAAAAGGGAGAACTTCCGATGCAAACCAGAGTTAGATTAGATCACAAAAACCTTTGTGTGGAAAAGGAAGAAACTGGTGGCAAAAGGCCTGTTAGGAGGCTATGAACGGAATGAACTACTGTAAGTAGTCCGAGTGAAGCCAAATAATGAAGGCCTACCATTGTGTTGTATGAGGGGGGACCCCCCAAAAACCCAGAATTTATTTATCAAAAAACTGTGTATTTATTCTTACACATCGAAACTTCAGTCACCTTCAAAGTACTTGCTATCTGATGCAGTACACCTATCAAGACGTTTATTACACTGCTCAAAACAGTTTCTGAACTCATCGATTTTGATGCCTTTTAGTATTTCTGCTGTTTTTTGTTTGTTTGTTTGTTTTGTTTTACCTCTTCCACATTGGCAAAATGCTTCCTTTGAGGACTTTTTTATCCAGGGATACACACACACACACACACACACACACTCTCTCTCTCTCTCTCTCTCTCTGCCTGGGGTGAGATCGGGTGAATAGAGAATAGCGGTAGGGGTCACGCAGTTTTTGGTCAAACACTGCTGAACACTCAACGTGGTGTGGACAGGTGTGCTCATAAATCGCCCATCATGAAATGGGCAAACCCCTGAAAGAATTAAAAAAAAAAAATTCCCTATAGTCAAACGCAGCCTCTCACAATGCCAGCTGGTACACGGAAACGGGTGGGTTCCTACAACACTCACCTAGTGAGGGAAGCCTGTACTACAAGGGGCCCACCCTCCAGGAGATAATTCCCTTTGTTTGTTTTTGGGTTGGGGGGGCTCATCAATTATTCAAAAAAAGGAGAAGGGTTTATTTAAACCTAAGATATTTAAAACACTGCCCATTATGTTTTTCAAGGATCACTGGTTTGACACCGAAGAGAACAGGTAGGAGAAAATATTTAAAAGGTTATGATTTTACCTTTAATAAAGGGATATAAAATGAACTGATGGCCAGAGGAGCCAGTAACGAATGACCAACAATCTATCAGTTTAACCCATTGTTCAGGAACACAGACGACAAACTACCTTTCCTTATTGTTTTCTAATATATTTAAAACATGTAATTGTGGTAAAAAAATTCAATCTATCATCTTAACCATCTTAAACATACAGTTCAGCAGTGTTCAGTATATGCACACTGTCATACAACAGATCTCCAGAACTTTTTCATCTTGCAAAACTAAAACACCCTGTACTGATTAGACAACTTCCTCTTCCCCCACCCTTATTTATGTACACATTCTTTTCATTCTCTACATCACATTTCTTTAATGAAGGTATTAGCACCACCTCACAAGATGGGTACAAATCAGACCCTGTCTCAAACTTTCAGAATCTGATGATGAAGCCTAGGATCAGCTGATTCTTGGCAGGTAACTGGAAACTACTACTCTATCATCTATTTATCCCTTGAGTGCATACATAACAATATACTTAGGGCCTCCATTTAGAAATCTCTCAAGTCCTGTGTTCGAGGGGAAATACTAACTCATAATCTGTTACAAAAAAAAAATCACAATGGCTAAAATCTGTGAAAGTATAATCCCTGAAAACAGCGCAGAAAGCATAATCACACAGGCACCTCCAAAGGAAATGGAATCATGAGCCCAAGTTCCCACAGTGCTGGAAGTAATAAGAATGGCTAATTATCAGATCAGTTGCCCCCACCCCCAAGGAGGCACATGCAGCCCACCATTTCTCTTCAATTACATCTTATCATTTAAAATATATCTTGAAAATTTAAGCCCCCCCTCCAATTACCTAGTTACAAAATGACAGAAAAAAGATTAGCCACTGAGCTTGCCACTTTTTGGTTAACATGTTATACATTTCTTTGGTTAAGAAAAGGCAAACTGTGGACTACAGTTCTCTCCAAACTCTGCAACCGGAGCTGTCAGTGCTGTTTGGCTGGCAGGGGCCAGTAACACCTACTTCTTTCTGAGGCATTTAGTTTTTATATCTAAATGCAACTCTTTGCAAAAGGAGAAAAATGGCCACACATATCATTTCAGATTCACGCCACTAAGAGAAAAGTGGAGCAAATCTAAAGTTAATAAGCAGACCACAGAATCCTGGTAGCTTGGCTTTCTTTGTTGTCAAGAAGGTGAAAGAATGCTACTGAACGGAAGGCATTAAAAATATTGAAAACTCAACAGAAACCCTATTGTTTTTTTTTTATTTTTTT